>JAQFXM010001002.1:0-37631 GCA_034693345.1 Entomobrya multifasciata | reverse complement strand
TTGAACAAAACCTTGTGCCGTCCAAGCTAATGCTGCTAGTTCAAAAAGCTTTTGCACACATTTACATTACACTTTGGGCTATACAAAAATACCAAATTCCAGTATGTAGGCCTATTGGATTTTTAGTTATGGCAATATGAATTTGGTCGGATCAGAGCAAAATCCCCTATGTACCTCACTTGTGTCTGATGTAAGGTACTTCAATAAGCAGTATATGTTTGACGTTGTGAGCTGCTTAGCAAAATTGTTACGGCAAAGATTAAGGTGCAGTAAAATAAGAAGTGAGTGTGCATAACTATCTGAGCTCGTATAATAAATTTCGAGTAATGAACTTAAAACCATTAAAACTTTTCTTGAGATGATAATTTTTATCGAACTAAAGGAATAAAAAATTCTTAAATGTAAAAATATTTAACGTTTTATAAAAAAATGTAGTCGCTTTTATTTTACTGGAAATTGTTGAAATGCTAGTTTTATAGAAAACATATGCTAATATAAAATGTATGAAAAAATTCAAAATGTATGAGTGTCCAATTGTAAACCGAATTTTTAAACATGAAAGGTTTTAATCATCTAAAATCAAAACCAAAGTTATAATCTAATACGCTTAACATATTCGCGTCTTTTCACATTTCAAGCTCTTAATCTAGGGCTTCAATTTAAAGTAATTCAAAATAAGACATGGATCCGTTCTGCAGACCTTTATTATTTTCTTGTTCTTGATCACAAAGTTTCAACAACAAAATGTTTTGCTTCAAGTCGTACTAATGTTTTATATCATTCGGTTTCCAAAAAAATTATCTTTTAAATTACATTACAATTATACATAACATTTATATAGTGCACTTATGTTGTTGTAGTTAAAAGAATATTTCTTATATATTAAAAACGTAATAGATTATAGATTAACAGCACGGTTTTCAACACAACTTTACCATACAAACGAAATTACACAAAAAAACAACTCGAGCAAAAACAATAGTATACCATACCGGCTTGCCAATAATTAAATTTAATAAATTCAATTAAAAATTTGTAAATCTTTAATTATTTTAATAAATACGCAAATTTAACATTAATTTATGTACATTTACTTACTTATCGTTAGTAACTTTATGACTATTTCTTAAATGAAAACTTAAATAAACTTGACTCTTAAATTCCCTCCCACAAATTTCACAATTCACCCTTTCCCCATGAACCTTCCTTTTATGAGATTTTAACCTCTCCTTACTATCAAATCCCTTTCCGCATTCCTCACACTTTACCCCTTTCCCCCCCTCATGCATTGCGATATGTCCAACCAAATTATGTTTAAATGGATATCCCCTCCCACACCCCTCCACTGTACACTTCCACTTGTACTCTCCCAAGTTATGAATCTTTTTCAAATGAAATACCAACAAATTTCTATCCATATATCCCTCCCCACACTTGTCACAATTCCAATCAAATTTCCTTTCATGAACAACTTTCACGTGACGTCTCAAACTTTCCCGGGATCCACACAGCATCCCACACTTGTCACACTTTAAGGTCGCCTCCCCTTCACTTTGATGGTTGATGGATTAACTTGCAACTCAAACTACTTTTCTTGTGACTTTGTAAAAGGGCTTCCAAAGGAAATATTTTCCCACAATGTTCACAAATCAAACCGATCCCATGCTCCAACTGCTTATGTCTGGACAACTGCCTCTGAAAATGGAATGTTTTCGAACATTTGTTACATTTCCAAGTTGGTGGATTCCGGTGTTCCTCCACATGTTTTTCTAATAGGTCATCTCGCATATAATAAACTTTACAACCTTCCACTGGACATTTAGTTCTCTTTTTCAGGCTTCCATCCTCCATTGTTCGGGTGGCACAAATTTCCTTGTGATTATCCAAACTTAGTTTGCTCATCAATTTCTTTCCACATAAGTCACACAAGAAGACTGAATTATTTTGGTGAATTTGTTTCCTGTGATGGTATAGATGACGTGGAGTTTTAAAGTTTTTGGAACATTCACTGCATTTTGTTTGGGTGCCATAGTCAATTTGAGGTTGACGAAGATGTCCATGTTTTTTGACAAGGTGACGTTTGCATGTAGGCTTGTCAAAGAATAACATGTTGCAGATTGTACAAGTTCGGGAGGCAATATCTGGTAAATATATGTGATCTTGGATGATGTGACCATCGAGGCGGTCTTTGGTGGGGAAGGACTTGTCGCATTTGGGACAAGGGAGTTCCATGGCTGAGGTGGTGGCGGGGGCGGCAGTGGTAACGATGGAGACGGAGGATATTCGTGCACTTTTTCTGGTTGGTAAGGTAACACGGTGTTTTTGAATTTGAGGGTCAATTTCAGGGACATTGAGCACTTCCGGTTTAATTTCTGGATTAGGTGATGGTGATGGTAAATGGTAATTGTCGTCGACGTGGTCGTTGTAGCTGGTATCGATGATATCTTCATTTTCGTGGGCTTCTTGCTTAACTTCTTTTGAAGGATATTTCTTGTGATGACTGCGACTATATTCATCTAAATAGGAAAAAATAAAGTAAATAAGTAAATCGTTTTTTTTAAATCATTTACTTTCAAATGAATAATTAGTTGGAATTATTAATATACATTTTGCTACAAATCTCCGACATTCATCAGCAACGTTTAGGATTGGTCCTTCAGTAACTTGCTTATCATTCCCCTTCCCTAATTCCTTATTAGTTTGGTTGTCCTTCTGAAGGCTTTTCTTCATTTTATTAACTATCTTCATTTTTAAATGTATCATCTGCTCATGTATGCTTTTGAACTGGTTAACTAACTGCTCACAATTATCACATAATGAAATCCAATCCTCAATACTTGGACACTTTATAAGAAATTCAGCCAGTTGCTCTGAAGATAGTTCGAAAACGTTTTTCAGGAGTAAAACGACTTCCAGGTGCTTTGCCAAGAGAGACTGCTGCTGTTCTACAGGAGATGGTGGTGGTGGTCGTCGTGTGCCATTAAACGATCCTGTTGATAACCCACTTTCATTACAAATTAAACAGCACCGCCGCTTTTCAGTGCTTTCTCCTTGCCCTACTTCTCCAACAAATAGAAGTGCCAATGACATCTTCAATAAATCAGGACAAACTTAATTGATTTCAAGTAATTAACTAATTCACAAAATAAGAGACATGCCAACGAAAACCAAGAAACTTATGCCATTTTTTGCAACTTGAATTTGTTCTCATCATCTGTCATCCTTTTCTTAAGAACTGAACACAAATCCAACAAAGTGCTTGATTTGGTCAGCTGTTCCGTCGCGTCAGTCTGCATACTGAGTTGTCATGAGAAATGGATTTAAAAAATGACTCCTTTCATAATTTCCCGTTTTTTTAACTTTAAATATTTTATTTCCAATTTAATTAAAATCATTACAAAAGCTAAAAACTATCATATATCATATAAATACAGAGATCACATTAATAAAACCATTTTAACTTTCCAATCATCATCATCGTCATCAAATTTCAATCTTATAAATTTACATCTACAATTATACTTTTTTCTACTTTTAATTAACCAGTCAATTTATGTATATTTAACTTAATTATGGCAATTCCCTAGCCGCTCTACAATACTCTTTTAAATGCTTCTTCATCCGACTCCTTAATGGAAACACCTTTTCACAAACTGGACAAGGAAACGCGATCCTCGGCCCAATAAAATCCGGCCTTGATTCCAGCCCCATATATTTCAACCTCTTTTCCATGTCACCCTCCTCCCCCTCCACCCCCACCTTATCCTTATGCGCCGCCCTCCTATGCCTTTTCAAACTCTTCCCACTTAAATACCCCATTTCACAAAATTCACATTGAAACCTCCTCTCCCTATCCCCATGCACACTGTCCGTATGATACTTCAATCCAGCCGTATTCAAAAATCCCATGCCACACTTGTCGCAAATCCAATTCCTCTCATTCCTGTGACTTCTCACGTGCGTCCTAAACTTATACCCATCCCTCCAATTATACTCCTTATTACAAATCGGGCAACTTCTCACCCTAATCAGCTCCCTTTGATGTACCCTTTCCACGTGACCACGGACTCCAACCGGCGACAAGAATAGCATGGGACACTGGTGACACATGTATCTTTTCCTTTGCTCCTTTGGCAGATGAGTTAACAGATGAACATTTAAACCATGTTCTGTCGTGTACTCCTTGCCACACTTTGGACACACTTGCATCACTTCACCCCTTTGCACCTTTTTATGAATTCGTGGCGGCTCCTCAGGACATGTCGCCTTCTCCATGTCACTTTTGTGTCTCCATTCATGAATCTTCATTGTATTCCTTTGCTTAAATGGCTTCCAACATGTGGTACAAATGAAGCGACATTCTGAAGAGTGCCTAGCCTCCAACAAGTGCCTCCGAAGATCTGACCCACTCACACAGTTTTCAGAACACAAGGGACACCCTATCACCTCCCTCCCATGGTTACCCTCCCAGTCATCATGAGAATCGTGGACATGATTTTTAAATTGCTCAAAAGCAGTCAAGTCGGTGCCATTTATGATGAAGTCACAGTTGGATTCCTGGCATGTAAGGGATATCCCATAAAAGGCTTCCAAGAATGTGTATTTGTACAGCAGTAAGGATTTGAATGGTTGTCCTTTGTCGCCCATTCCAATTTTGGCGAAATAATCGTGAAGCCCGTTTTTGATTTTCTTCTTATTATTTTGTTGCATCTTAAAAATTTTCTTGGGAGGCCCCTCTGGACAGTCCCTCTTTTCCTGCTTAGTTTTATGGGACCACTGATGACATCTGTGCATATCCGCCACGTGTCTCATCGGCTTCAAACAAATTTCACAAATGATGTTTTGAATCTGGTGACCTTCACCATCACCCCGGAGTGCAGTGAAATGATGACGAAATTCCTTCGCAGATCCATTTAACTGTTCCGAACACAAAGTACATTCCCGAACACCTTGCTCATTTGGGTCACCATGCTGATATTCTATATGTCTGGCAATCTCTTCAAATAAAAATGTCCAGTTTGATAACTCATCAGTATGAAAATTGGGTGAGGGGCAATTGGACCCTTGGCAAGTGAACTGGGTGTAACCTTGGGAGACCTTGATAAGTGTGTATTGATATAATAGAGTGTCTTCAGAAATTACAAAGAATTTTGATATCTTCGGTTTTCGAACAATTGGATTTTTATTTTGACGAGGAGGTCGTGGTGCCACCTCCAATCGACGTCGTAACAGTTTAGATGATGGCGTCGACGTCGGCGTCACGGGATTTTTCTTTTTCAAAATCTTGGGTTTAGGAGCCTCCAATACATTTTTGAGATCAGGAGGAGGTCCCTCTTCACATTCCTCCTCCTCCTTCATACTTTTATGTGACCACTGATGACATTTGTAAAAATCCAACCGATTTATTATCGGCATCAGACACACTTGACAGATAATCTTTCTAATCCAGTGACCTCCATCAAAGTCTTTAGTCAAATGTGTTCGGAAGTCCTTGGCAGAGCCTTCTAATTTGGAGTCACACACGCCACATTCTCGAACATCTTTATTAAGTGGGTTACCATGAGTGATTTCAATATGTGTCGCAATTTGGTTGAATAAATCTCTCCAGTTTGATAACTCATCAGTATAAAAATTGGGCGATGGGCATCGGGATTCTTGGCAAGTGAAGTGGGAGTATCCTTGGGAGACCTTGATAAGTGTGTATTGATAAAGTAGAGTGTGTTCAGAAATAATAAAGAATTTGGAGGACATGTTGCCATGTTTTCGAACAATTTTGGTGGTGGAGGGGACGACGACGACATCTTTTTTTTGAGGAGGTGGTGACTCCATTTTGACTACTTGACCGTTATCACGTGACATTAAAGATGATGATGGCTTCAATTTTTTCACTTTTAAAAGCTTTTGTTTTTCAGTGTGCCTTATTTTTGGAGGAGGCCCCTCTTCACATTCCTTCCTCTCCTTCATATTTTTATGGGACCACTGATGACATCTGTAAAAATCCGCTACATTGTTCAATGGCTTTAAACAGATTTGACAGAGCACTGTTCGGATGCCATGATATCCTCCGCCACGTCTACGTGCACATACACTTGGTTTTGCAGCAATGAAATGACGACGAAAGTCCTTTGCACTTCCACTTATCTGAGTGGCACACAAAATACATTCTCGAACAGCTGATTCAAGTGGGTTGCCATGAATGGAGTCGATGTGAATAGCAATTTGGTCAAATAGACATCTCCAGTTTAATAGCTCATTATTCCCCCCGGAATCAGCGGATGAAAATAAGGGTGAGGGGCATTGAGGTTCTTGGCAAGTGAACTGGGTGTATCCTGGCGTCACCTTGATAAGTGTATATTGATAAAGTAAAGTGTCGGAGGATATTGGGGTGAACTTTGACATTCCTTTTGGGGAAGGAGTGGTCACAAGAAGTGAACAGTGTTCCTCCAGTGACGACTCCTCCAATTTCACTTTAATTTTTGATGACCTTCGGGTTGTCTTCAGTTTTTTAATTGAGTTTGGACACCTTTTTCTCTTTTTTCTTGCCTTTTTCGTCGGGGTCCCACTTTTAACTTGGCAGACAGACATGGCTTCCAAAATTGAAGGATCTTGACCCAATTTATTTTTAAATTTTTTAAACTGTTTTGTGGAAAGTTTCCTTTGTGCGTTGTACACCACCTTTGGAGGAGGTCCCCCCGGGGTGATCTCCTTTTCTTGGGAATTTTTATGGTGCCACTGATGACATCTGAAGGAGTCCGCCACGTTTCTCACAGGCTTCCAACAAGTTTCACAGACAACTGTTTCTAATAGATGACCATTAACTTGGATGGTATCCTTACTTCCGGTTTTGATTAAATGGCTGCGGAGTAAAGGACCTGGGGGAAGGGTCAAAGGACAAAGGGGACATTTTTGTGGTAAAGTTAATGGGTCATTTTTTTGGGGAGGATAATGGCATGTTTCAATGTGATCAGCAATTAGGGAAAATAAATTGGACCAGTGGAGGGATGGATCGGAGAAAATGGGGGAGGGGCATGAGGGGTCTTGGCAAGTGAATTGGGTGTATCCTTGAGTGACCTTGATGAGGGTGTAGCGGTAAAGTAAAGTGGAGGGGGTAATTAAGAAGAATTTTTTACTGGGATTTGTAAGTCTTTTAAAAGAAGAGCGGGGGGTCAAAGGTTGGGGAGAAGGCGGAGAGGGGCATTCTGATTCCCAGGGATAATCGTCACCAGAGTCTTCATTGTCGTTCCAAAGGTTACTTCCGGTTTGTTCGGGAGATGAAGCCGCAAATGGTTCGTCTTGGAAGTCATCTTGATTGCTTTTCTTTTTGGAGGGGGAGGTTTGCTGATTAATAAACTGAATTGCTTTTAGTTTACTTTTTCTGGTATTTCGGGGATGACCAACGGTGGTGGGGTTATCAGTGATAAGGTTCTGGGGTGATAAGCTAGTAGAAGCGGGAATGTGTTTCAGATAAGTGTTTAATTGATGGGGGGATAGGCGTTCAAGGATAACTGAACAAGGTTGATATTCTTTAGGTAATTGGGGAGGTGTCGATGGGGGAGGAGGAGGAGGTGAAGGGGATGGGGGTCGTCTTCTCTTTTTCCTTTGGGGTCGTTGAGGCCGATCCAAGTTGGATAATGGTAACCCAGAATTTTGACCTTTTATAACTGTATGAATGAATAATATCCAATTAAATAATTTACAAAATTTTACTGATAAGCAATTAGATAGTTTAGGTTATTTTTTAAGGTACTTGAAAGCAGTTGGTTCCTTAACTGGAGTAAGCCATTGTCCCTCAAGTCATCAGGAATTTCTAAGGGGTCCACTTCTTGGAAGGCTGATGATTTGAGCAGGGAATTCTTTAACTTGTTCACTTGTTTCATTAGACTTAACTATTCAAAATAATCATTAAAAAAACCAAAAAAATGTTTAATTGACAATTATATTTACAAATATACTCAATTAGTTAGTTTTAATTAATTTTTTACCTGCATTTCCTCAATGGCATGATGTAATCTCATCATTTCACTGAGCACAACTTCACAATCTTCACAACAGGGAGGAGGAGGAGATGTTGAAGTTGGCCCATCTCCTCCATCATCCTCCTCCGCACCTCCAAAAGTTATTGCGCTCTTCTTAATTGTTTCCCCATTAGTTAAACCCTCAACATTTAACAACTTGTTTAGCAGCTGTAATCCCAGTTTAAATTGTAAATACTTTTTGCTAGGAATCTCCTCCTGATTATCATTTAATTCATTGGTAAATGCTCCATGATTTAAATTTAAAGGTTTATTACAAATTAAACAGTTAACTAATTTTGATGTCATGTTGATTTAGTTAAACAGACTACCAGTCCGCAAGTTAATTAACACAAAACATTTAATTAAATTTGCATCCATGCGTAAGAGGCAAGATGCCGAAGAAATCAGCAAGACAGCTTGTTTTTCTGTTTTGTAAACAAGATCAGCTGACAGCTCAGCGATCGGATTTGGTTTTAAGATTTTCCATAATAAGCAGCTTGACTCCAAATTAAAAATCAAATGAATAGTTAAATGGATAGTTAATTAATTGTTTTTCTTTTTTGACAACATGGCTGCTAAACCAGTTTGCTTAATTTGTCTTCACAAATTTAATGAAAGCACAAGTGGTGGTCTGAGGACTAAAGATAACTTGAATGATAATTTCCTCAAGTTTTTACAACAACACCTCCAAATCCCTCCATCAAGTTTAACTTTACTCCTTGATCCCTCCAAAAGTTCAGTTTCAGTATCGTCATCATCTTTACAACTGTTTTGTGATAAGTGCAAAGTGGTTATCAGCGCAATTTGTAAATTGTATCCAGAGCTACTCACCATTCAAAATAAATTGAGAGACAAGTTGGGTAACTTGGAGGAAATTATTGATGACTCATTTGTTGGAGGGGGATCATCTGGAGGGGAACAAGGAGAAAAATTACTTTTTTCATGGATCACAAGTCAATTAAAAGGTTACCAGAAAAATGTTGGGAGTCGACAAGTTTTGGAGCTGAGAATACTATTAAGTCATTATTGTAAGTTGGACCAGTTAAAAAAAGTTATAAATGAACAGTTTAATTAACTTTTTTTTAACAATTAAATCATTAACTATTTTTTAATCACTTTCACAGGTAAACTTGAAACTTTAAAACATGTCAGTATTCAGAAGATTCTGGAAAGGGAACCAAGTCCCCCAAAAAAGACGAAGACTGACCCTCGTGAGGAGAAAACCACCACCCCCACTCGTGTTACCAGACAAGTCACTAAAACCCTCCAATGTTCATCCCCTCCATCCACCCCACCCCCTCCAAATTCACCAGAAGAAGAAAGCATAACAATTAAGGAAGAACTACCCGACGACGACGACCAAGATGGCGGCGGGGACGGCGGCGATGATCAAGGCTCAAATTATTTTGAACACGGAGAAGCAGACCACAATGATAACTCCAATCATTCCAGTGATGGTACCGACAATGATGGAGATCATGACAATGATGGAGATCATGACAATGATTGGATGTAAACCAAAAATAATCATAATTAAAATTCCATCAATTATTACAAAATATTTAGCTGTTATTTTTATTACTAATTAGACAAGCTGATAAGGACAATGAAGATGATAAGCCTTCCAGCGATGAAGATGGTTCCTCCGAAGATCTCAACGAAAACTCCTCCGATGAAGACTCCTCCTCCTCCGACTGGAATTCCCCCTCCAAAAATAAAACTAAAAATAGCCGCAGTCGGGGTCGCCCTAGAAACATGGCAACCCCCACCCCCAGAAAATCTCGACCCTCGACCTCCTCCTCCACCTCCAAAAAACCTGAGAAAAAAAGCCACCGCCGCCTGGTAGCCGACAAGCTAAATCTCTACCCCGATACCATCTGGTCCTGTGACTATTGCACCAGTACCCTCAAATCCGGAAACTCACTTTTCACCCACCTCACCTACCGCCATGAGCGTTCCACTTCCTCCCGAACCTACCCCTGTTATCTCTGCTCCCGAACGTTTGGCTTCCCCCAAACGCGGTCCATCCATTTAAAGCTGTATCACTGGAAAGAGCAACCTCTGACCTTCACCTGCACACCACCCCCAAACCCTTCCCCCTACTCATCTACCTCTGATACCCCAAATCCCCCCAATATCCCATGTGACCCCGCCCCCTCCTTTGACTCCCCCTCCTCCCTCCTCACCCACCTCCAAACCCACCACCCCTCCCTCCCCCTCCATCTCTGCACCACCTGCCAATGGCCCTTCCTCTCCTCCAACAGCCGAATCCTCCATGAACTCCTCCACACCCCCTTACCCCCCGGTGGTCAAGGATATCCCTGCCCCATGTCTGACTGCACCTTTTACGCAGGTCACACAAAACACCTAATCCGGCACTACAGCAGCAAGCATGACGTGAACGAGGAAAGCTTCAAATGTAAAATCTGCTTTAAAGGGTTCAGTAACCAGGCGACCCTCAACAGTCACATGCGTCTTCACACAATTCAAGAGAAGCAGTCAGCGGGTGAGCTTCCCTCGGATTTCAAATGTGTAAAATGCGGGAAATGGCATGGGAATGTCAAGTCACTTGAAATGCATGTTAGTCGAAAGCATACGCTTCAAAAGTGTGAGCATTGCGGGGTGGAAAAATATTATGATGCTTTTCGGAAGCATTTGTGGGTGAAGCATGGGATTGGGCGGGGGCGGATTCACGTGTGTGACAAGTGTGGCAAGGAGTGTGGAACGAGGTACGTGTTGAGGAAGCACATGGAGGTGAGTCATCATCCGGAGGGGAAGAATAGGATGGGGGAGTGGGTGTGTAGTGAGTGTGGCAAGTGTTATCATGGCAAGGTGGCGCTGCAGGTGCATGGGGTCATGAAGCATATGGCGAGGGAGGAGAGGGAAAAATTACCGGTGGAGGTGGGGAGGGGGAGGTGGAAAAGTAAGTGTTTAAAGTGTGGAAAGGTGTTTAAAGCGGAGAGTGATGTGTTGGCGCATTTGTATTTTATGCAAAAGAGTTGTAGTAAGAGGAGGGGGGAGATGGGGGGGGAGGGGGGTAAGGAGGGGGAGTTGGGGGAAATTAAGGAAATGGTTTGATGGGAAAGGAAATGGGGAGCAAGCAAGTTTTGATGCGGGGGCGGCGGTGGGAGGAAATGGTTAAAGCTGAAAGTTTGTTGATTGTGAGCCAACAGTTGACGGGATTTGTACAGAAAAAATAAAAAACTGACGTGTAAATTTGATTGAATAATGTTTGTATATTTAAAGGTTGGATTTATGTGATTTTTGTCTATAATAATTGATAATGTTTAATTTTTGTAATGATTTCAATGTATTTCAAGTAAAATTAAACGGATTATTTAAGAAATAAAAACAATTAACATAGAATATAGTCTCAGTGTTTAAAATATTAGTGATTTAAAAAAAAAACAGACATAACAAATGGATTAGTTATAAAATAAGAAATAATATCAAATAAGAGAGCCTAAATACAACAGCAGTGCACTGCACATTTTTTTATATATATTTTTTTTACAGATTATTAGCTTTTTGGACATATCTCTTGTCCATTAATTGGATCAACTCGCTTTTCAACTCGCTCTTAAGCTCACTCTTAAGATCTCTTTTAAATTCGTTTAAATCCTTCTTTATCTCGGTTTTAAATTCGTTTAGCTCTTTCTTTAATTCGGTTTTAAAATCGTTTAGAATTTCTTTGAGCAGAGACACTGTCACATACTCTTCTCCGTGTTGCTCGACAACAGCCGCATTATTGGATGGGACCTCCTGGTTAGGCACTAGTTTCCTGTCGCGCTTCCGCTTCCGGTTTACTGATACGTCTATATGTACAATATAATAAACCAAGTGATTGGAAATGAAACAAGTTATTTTTTTCTACCAATTACCGCGCATCCTTGTAGCAATGCAACTAGTTTGTACTTACCAGAGGCTTTTACCATGTGTGATTTATTTAGCCATTTGATAAATTTGGTTGATCCTGTCCCCTTTAGGCTTTTGCTGTCCAGGCAATCATCTGTTTTACACTGCGACTGGATAAATTGACTTGATCGTTTCTTTGCCACGGGCCTCACGAATTTGCGACTTAAAGCCTTACATTTTGTGCAATATACATAATTTATGCAATATTTTTCCACGAGTCCGTTGATCGCTTTTTCGGACGATTTTTTTGTACTCCATCCGCTCCCAATTGCCAGAAATGTGAGGGTCCCATCTTTTAATTCTGAATTGCAAACAAATTCACCGTCTAAAAAGGTTTGTACATCTATTGTGTTTTTTGAAGAGAGAAACAAATTAACAGAAAAAAGGATACTATTACAATGCTTTCCAATTTGATTTGTTGTTCGTACTCGATCGAATTTTTTTGAAATGTTTGTGTTTTAATGGATTTTATTACCCTTTTCTTCATGTCCTATGAGATGGGCAACTTGTCCAAAATTGTTTATAACAATCTTAGTATTGGCAAGAGACAAATTGAATTTAAAATTTGTTACGATGTTTTGACACTTTTTAGATACTTGTGACCTTGTATCCGGCATTTTACTTGATTGAAATTATTACGTGATAACGATAACTATCAAAAAAAATTAATTATATGTGTCCTGTCTAAAGATATTTATCACTGTCAATTTATGTACATTTTAAGTTATTTCTCAAGAAGAACTGGAATACATTTACTTATAAAATAATTTAAGTCACTGTCACCAGCACACGAGTCTCCTGCGTGAGAGAAAAATAAAATGCGATGCTTGTGGAGCTTAGGTGTTGACTTGATGTGGATCTATAAATATTGAATGCCACATCACGTCAATGGTATGGTAGATATTAAAATTTGAGGTTGTTACATGCATTTTAGATAGCTTATTTAATGAGTAGAGCCCGTAACAGTTGGTCTGCTTGTTGACAAAATGCATAACGGCCATTTTAGATAACTGAACTTAAAGTGAAGGCAGTGGACCTGTCTTTTCGTACACATATGTGTGCAGGCAGGTAGGTATGCATGAAATGTCTTGAAATATGAGCAGGTAGCACATGTACATTAACCAAGTAAGTAGTCTGTCTCTATTTATAGAAATGGTAGCTAAAATTCTTGTAGTCCACGCATCTAAAGAATGTCTCATGTATATTTCCTTTACATTAGAAGCTTCAAATGAAAGACTAATATTTTTGATAACTTGATTTTTTAAGTGCCAGAATGGTACTTTATAAGAATACTTGATGATAAGTGGATGAAAAGTCTGTCTGTCTGTCTGTCGATTTGTCTGTCTGTCTGTCGATCTGTCTGTCGATCTGTCTGTCGATCTGTCTGTCTGTCTGTCGATCTGTCTGTCTGTCGATCTGTCTGTCTGTCGATCTGTCTGTCTGTCGATCTGTCTGTCTGTGGTCGCATTATCTTCCAAACGACTTGACCAATTGACATGAAACTTGGTGTATACATTCCTATGGTCCATGGGAAGAAGCCTATTGAATTTGGGCCGAATCGGTTCAACGGTTTTTGAGTAACGGCCAATTTACCGTTACATGTATTTTAAATAGGCGAAATTTTTTATTAAACCAATCGATACATTTTAGTATTGGGATCAAACTTTGTCAAGAGACCATATTCTATAACTCAATGGTTTGTGAAATATGGCTCATTTTAAAAAATGATTTAAAAAAAATGACAAATGTTCAATATTTTTGTACAATGACGTTTACTTGATCAATTAAAATTAGTCAAATGATTAAGTGAATATACGCCGGCGCAGCCGGCTTTCTTTTTTTACATTTTATATGACTTCTGGCACTTATTTACCTCATGTTTACATGATTTATTAAGAAGATGAATTCATTTCATCGTAGTTGTAACTTAAGTTTGTTTGTCTGTCTGTTCGTCGGTTGAACTTTGACCTTTCAGCAATATTTTGGTAGGAGGAGCAATTGCATTTTTGAAACGCCACATTTCCTGTGGTTTTCTCGAAACAAAAAGCATTGAAGGCCTCAATTTTATATTGACGTTTAAAGACCTTAGTTAGCAGTATTTAAATATGTATTTAATTAGTTAAATAACACTTTCTGTTCTTGGCAAATTGTTTTCCCAAAAATGTCTCTTTCATTTGAATGGATGCTTTAAGCATAGAATAGAAGCACAAATAAAATAGAAACCTATAGCAAGCGTACAAAATTTACAATTTGCATGGTATGATAAGCTCCACACTTTCCTTTAGGTATCCAATGAAACCCAAAATTGCGGGAGGTTTTGGTTTAAGTTGAGTTCGTTAAATTTTGTGATTTTTTTTTGTTAAATGTTACATTAACCGGAAATTTTAATTGATGAAATAGTAATCCGGTGTCATATTTACGTGATTAACTATTCATATTATACTATACATGATTGTCCGACGCTTCGCCAAAACGACGGTGCACCAAATCTGCATTTTTTGTTGTCCGCAGCTGGTGTGCGACGTATCACCAAATCCAAAATTTCAAAATAACACACTTAACCAAAACAGGAGGTTGAGGGGTACGACACTTTGCCAAATAGGTATTTAAAGGATACGACAGTAAGCCAAATCCAGAGAAGTTAGGTAAGTTTCTCTGCAGATAACTAAATCTTTAGAGAACATATTTTTTCAATGAAAGAACTATTGCCAATAGTCCATGGCTTACTTAAAAATAACCTATCGTAGTATAACTATCTTGCCTTTTTTATAACTCGCTTCAGTATAATTTTACTCTTCAAATCTCATCAATTTTAAAACCTTACTCAATTAAGCCTAATTAATCTTAAGTAAATAATTTGTTCAAAGCAGATATTGTAATCTATTAATATTGCAAAAGTTACGGGAGTTCGTTTTTTTCAGTTGTTCAAAACAGATTGATGAAATTGGGGTAAAAGTATTAAAACAGTTTTTGGTGACTTCTAAATTAATAATTCAACAAATAAGCACATGGAAATAAAATTCAATGTTGTAGGAATTAGTTTAATGAAATCCAATGAGACTTGTGTTGTTTATTTCTATGTTCGCTGCAACAAATTAGCTTTCCCTTAAATGAGATAAAAAAGAGGCTACGTTGGTTTGTTATAATTCAAAGTTAAAAAGAAATCAAATGAAACCCTAGATTGATCGCATAAATTAAAACATTTATTTCCTGCTACCTTGAATACCATTTAAAGGTTTAGAAGTAAAATTAAGAATAGATAAATATAACTTACAAATATGTACTACTTATAAGCATGTCGTTTCGAAAATATACTTCTTAATAACAAGCCTAAAAACGTTGTTATTTCGCGAAAGGCTTCAATTGCTTATGTTAAGACCTGAATTTTTAGTAATTAAATTACTAGTACACCCTTTTACAGATTTGTTGAAGTGTCGTTTCCAAAAATTAGGTTTTGGTCGAATGTCGTTAGTGAATAAAACTGGAATTGGCCAAGTGACGTCGCCCAAAAATGAATTTTAGGCGAAGTGTCGTTTAATAAAATAAATATTTGGTCAAGTGACGTTGGTTAAACGTCGTGTTGGCGAAGCGTCGCGCCACGACTGCGCATATATGCATCATGCAGGCATTGCATATACACATGCAGGTTTTACTTATAAATACAACAAGCAGCAATCATGTAACAATTCTCAGACTGAGCCATCACAGTATGATGGGTAGAGCTTCGTATTAGCCCGCAACATGATCACGGCTTCGATCCCTACTGAGCCCAAATATTTTTAGTTGTATATACAAAATACAAAATGCACAACTTAAACGCACACTTCGAAATGCACAACTTAAACGCACACTTCGAAATGGACAACTTAAACGCACACTTCGAAATGCACAACTTAAACGCACACTTCGAAATGCACAACTTAAACGCACGCTTCGAAATGCACAACTTAAACGCACACTTCGAAATGCACAACGTAATTACACAAAAAAAACGCGAGCAAAAACTATAGTAATGCCGTACCGGCTTACTAATAAATGGTACAAAAGTGGGGAAATAATTGTAGACGTTTGATTGAATATATTAATCATATTTTTACGGTTTGATTTATCTGATTTGTCTGACAATATTTAGTTTTTGTAATAATTTCAATTTAATTAAAATTAAAATTAAGGGTTACTTAAAACTAGGGAAAACAACGACAAGTAAAATGGAATTCATGTCATTTATTAAATCATTTTTCATGACATGAGAATACTAACGAGGATATGACCAGGTCACTAAATCGGCTAGAGCTTTGAAAAATAGTGAAATATATAAATTTTGGTACGCTGATTACGAATACAATTACCAAAATCCCGAATGGAGCTATTTGGAATTATGCGGAACGAGTATATGTAACGCTTTTGTAATGGCGTTCTTGAACTGATAAATTTTGCTTTCAAAAGGCCTATTTTCGATCGTTTCTCATAATTCCAAATGGCTTCATTCGGAATTTTGGTAATTATATTCGTAATCAGCGTACCAAAATTGATATATTTCACTATTTTTCAAAGCTCTAGCCAATTTAGTGACCTGGTCATATCCTCGTAAGTGAGCTTAGCAGCTATATCAGCTTAACTTCTTACAAATAGCTTCGCCACTTAGCTACTCCTAGCTTGATGGGTTTATTTTATTTAGTTGTAGTGTTACGTGTTTTTAGTGTAAACACAGACATGTAGTATCCACATAAAACACTTATACACACACACATACTGGCATGCATGCATAATCAAAATCATTTCACCCGTTTTAGTTTAGCTGGAAATAGCGCACAAAAAAATACTCACTCAAAATAAACTTACTTGATTTAGTTAAACTTTTAAATTGCTTTATTACCATAAATGACTAGTGGAATAATCTGGGGTCAATACCAAGCGGAATAGTTAAAGGTTCCATTGAAGACACAGGCAACTCTATTAAGCAGCCGTTGGTATGTACGCTACTAGTAATGGGCTATGGCATTGGTATATGGTTGTGCATTGAGTTTGGCTGTATGTATGTTGTTGAAAGTACCCTATTTGAGCCGCTCGTAAATTACTTTGAGGGGGATCCTGGAGCAAGTCACAGACAAACTTCTTGCTCCTCGGCAGCCAGTACAACAGACGAGGCACTAGCATGGCACTAGACAGGCACCACAAAACAAAACTAAAAGAGAGAGGGGGGGAGAAAGACACATTTTTTTGCATAGCAGTCAGTGTCAGTGGCATGGCAGGAGCAATAGGAGAAAGTAGTATACTTCTCTCTCTCTCCCCCTTTAAAGCGAGTAGAATGAGATGAGTTGTGCTCTGGAGAATTGTCAATTGCTCACTCTGCCTCTTTCACAGAGAAACCGAGAGAGAGATCAGCTCAGGGCATGCATGCATCGCAGAGAAGCTCACAATTTTGTGGTCCTTGGCAGAATAAAATGTTGCACTTATCGCGCCAAAAATAAAATGGCATTCTCGTCGTCGTCTTCCCATCTTCTCTTCTTTTGTCCTTAATAGGTTCACAGGGAAGCATTTCTAAGGACATGGATCATCGTCATTATCTTTTTTTTTTCTCTCTCTCTCTCTCTGTCTCACTGCTTTAGTCATTGTCAACCAGACCTTTTCTCTTTTGCCTTTGGCCATTTGCGCAGCATTTGACCTCCATATTTTTTTACACATCCCAACTAACAGTTCTACATATCATATCATATCATAAGTATATTATTACCCATAATAATAGCATATTACTGCAAATTACTTTTCTTACTTGTTCCTCCTGTGGAGCAAGCAGTAATATGCAAATTATGAGATGGAACCAAGACGGAATGAAAAATGCATACCCTTTCTTCTTTCATTCTTGTTTTAGTCAGTATGACTACGAATACATAATGCATGCATGTGAACATAGTATATAATATTTATAATAGAGCATACCAAGTTTCTCATCATTATTACGCCGCTGAAAGCGAAGCGTCAGCAAGTATTGACTTTATCATGTTTGTCTGTCCGTCCGTCCGTCCGTCCGTCTGTGAACACGATAACTCAAGAACGCGTTGACCGATTTCGCTCAAATTTGGTATGTGGGTCACTATGGTCAAGGGCAAGAACCCTATTGATTTTCAGCCCCCAGGGTCAACCCCCAAGGTCAAAGGTCAAAGTCGAAAATTGTCAACGTAGACATAGTGTACATTGTAATAGCTCAATCGAAAGCCCTCGTCGAGTAGATCAAGAATAATTTCTAAGTATAGCTCAATGTGACCTCGTTGGGTCAGAAATCGGGGTCAAAGGTCGCAATGTCAGAACACATGCCATGTGACATATCATTCGAAAGCATTTTTCATTGACAACATCAGTGTTCATCACTGTCATTTGCCGCAATATAATCATCGCAGCGGCGTCGTTATGGTCGCTATTACAGCGGGTTTATTACTGTTACTATGGCAGCATTTTATCTATTTTATAAATATTCAACCCTTATTTTAATATAAAGGGTTTTTCCTTCTTTCTGCAAAGTGGAATGACGTCATACTTCACCATAAAATCATGTTGTGGTGGTAACCCTTTTAAAATAAAAGCGAAACAAACTACAAGGAAACTTCAAAAATCAGCATCCAAGTAAACTTATGGTAATACTGTATTGTTAAGTTGTTAAATTTTCTGCACACTCAAACATGGAAAATAATAATAGTGATAGAATGTGGAAGGAGCTAAACGTAAAATAAATGGTTGTTTATTATCTGATAAAAGCCCTTCCCTTACATTCCTCTCCACCTCCACCGCCGCTTGTCTTGTCTTGTCACCGGTTTTAATATTATCCCCAGTTGTCTCTTTTGTGTAACCGCCACCACCTCCACCGTTACGAACAACAAGTTGTAGTAATTTTGAAAAGCTTCCCAACCAACAACAACAAATTCATAAAATAAAATAAATATCCAACTAGCAATCTCCCCCTAAAAAAATAGTTTTTAGTCAGATGGGAGCTATTGATGGGATTTTAATACCAGTCAACTCAGCTAACTCAGCAGCTCATCTTCAACTTTTTTTGTTAAAACGTCGCGTCACACACACTCCACCAGAGAGAAAATCTCTGCTAAAATATGTGTAAAACGACGAAACGCTATTTATACATATTTATATAGCCTTTCTTTCTTCTGGCTCCCTCCACATATTAGAAAATACTGATGTTCTTAGCATAGCAGCCTTTTCTTCTTCGTCTTCCATCTTCTTCTTCACAGTAGGAAATCTAATATCCGGCGGACTTTATATCTCATCCTTGCATGCTTGCATACATTATTATCACACACATACACACACTCTCATCTATATACACTATACAGCCATATCCAATGTAAGCATTCATGCTTGCACTCAAATTTTCACACGGTAAAACAACCATTTTCTTTCTCCTATAATATGTATCTATCTAAATACTATGTAGTTATTATTGTAATACTACTACATAAGCACAGGTAATTTTAATAATATTGGTGCTTTCACTACTCCACTCCTCCTTTTACTTCTTTTCAAAGAAAAGAAAAGTTGGGAAGAGTTTTCTAGTCATCAATCTTCGTTAAATTCCCTGGAAAGTGAATAGAAGAAGACGACGAAGACAGAAAAAAAATTGTTCGCTTAAATATAGCAGGCTGGCTTAGTCAAAATACTAAAAAATGGGCGAGAACCGGTTGTAGTCAAGTTACACTTGATACATTAACGCAACTCAACGAGCTGCTTAAAAAAATTTGTGGAACAAACCAAATTTTTTTAAAATTTTTACTTCTTCTAAAAAATGAAACAAGTGAAAAAAATTGTATTGTGGGTTCAAAGTAAAAAATCTTACCGTGTTGGCATAGACAGACAATTATGCATAGAAATACATGAAGTGTCATTTAGTAACTAGAATAAAATAATATCCGTTTATGAAAGAGGAAAGAAACAAAAAATCAACTTGCTTGCTACGATCGCTAGAAACCTGAGTAATTGGAAAGATGATAATGACGACATGAAATATAATGTAAATACTTAAAGAAATGTATGTACACGTCGTACGTATACTTGAATTCAGGCTGCTCCATCCACCTCTTTACCACACACCACCGCTCACATGGAAGTTAAAATGATGGTGTATATCTAATCATTATCGTCCACGTCGTCATCGTCATTCCCACTTCACTTCTCTTCCAATAGACGTTTTTTAGGTTAAGGCGTTTTATCGCAATATTATATCTTTTTGTTGAAGAACTTTGCAAGTTTGGATTGGAAGGAAATTTTTTGAAGTGGGATTCTGGCGATTTTAATCAATAGCTGGTCACTATCATAAGTTTACTAATGAATATGCGAGGTGGCGAGGTGGTGTTGTGCAACCTTTGCGGAAATTGTCATGCAAAACTAAAAAAAAATTGAAATGTGATTTGAAGCGAAATCAGTGAAACAATTATTTTGCATCCTATTTGTAAACGGCTAAAAACAAAGATACTTGTATCCCTGCTTTATAGAATGCGTGTTTTGTTTACGTGTTTTTTTTGAATGGTCGTGTTGTCCAGAAATTAAAGTAATTTGTTTGACTCATTTTGGTAAAATTATTGGATATGAATATTAGTATAAATATGGGACTGTGGACAGATGATATAATGATAAATCCTCTCATCATCCTCATCAAATGATGCGCAGTTGTGACAACACACAGAGAGCGGCTTGATGATTAAAAACTGGGTAAAAGGATATTATTAGTGAGAGCAGGCGGCTTTTATTCCTCTCCATCCAAGCCATCATCTATCCATCTAACCGATCGATTTTTAGTCGCTTCTCCAGGCAAATACCGACGCACACACCGCACACTACACAGCAGCATTCAAACCCGCCAGTTCACTTTTCCCTTCACATTCATTTTATCCTTCACGAGAATGGATGTGATCCTTTTTGTCGACTTTCAAGTTTATTATTATTATCATCATCATCACCGTCACGATTGTATTCTGGTGTAATCCTCCAAAATTATGTACAAAGTTTTGTTCTTCTCATGTGTACCCCCGAGGGGAAAAGCGTGTCCGTTTTTAACGTCCATCCGTCCGGAAAGGTTTAATTACATTTTCCTCGTGCTCATATAATATAACTGACGATGAGAGAAAAAAATATAAAATTCTACTTTCCTTCCTGCCTGCCTGCTGCTGTAAATGCATATTTTTTGGCATCTGGGTTATTTGCAACATTTCCCACGTCACGTCAACAAATTACTTGCTCTTACACAACCAGGTATGTAATTTTTATGTACAGACGTACAGACAACCGACAACTAAAATTAGTTAGTTATATGTGCACATGTGCAAGTAAGTATGCTACTCATGATTTAATTAATTGGATAGTTAAGTCGCTACTCGATACTTTTGGAAATTAATTAGTGTAGCATTAGCTAGAAAGCTAACCAAGGAAGGAGCAGGGCAGAAGGTCGCCGGATTTTCTTGGAGGATTTTTTTATTTCACTTCCGAAACTCTTTGACTTTCACTTAACTTATCTTGAGACCTTTATTCAGAAGCAAATGCACGATGATTGAATTATGATAATTAATTTATTCATATTATCACATGGCGCTGTTTGTTCCCGTTTTCATCATCATCGTGAAATCGTGATCACAACCACTACCAACATTAACCAACATACTATATTTCCACTTTCTACCAACCAATGCAAATGTGTGTTGACGTGTGTGTGTGTGAGTGAGTGAGTTTCCATCATCATCATGAGCAGAGCCAGAGAGCAGCGTCTTTGCTCTACTTTTTCCAGCCATATGTGCACAAAAACAAAATGTATAACAAGAACAACAAAAAGTATGAAAAGGACAAACAAGCTGATGCGTATATCCATTTTTTATTCCTCTTTGTCGTTGTCGTCGTTTTCCTTTCATGTAATGCAGAGATGTAATATGTAATTCTAGGTGTACGTGTGCAACAAGGAATTTTGCCATGTAGCGAATTTATATAAGCGTGAAAAGCTTGAATCTATGTGTTTTGCTTGTTATTTACTGCCATTTTGATATGTTTTTGCCGTGACTGTGACGAGTTACTTTAGCTTTTTTCCACCATTATTATGATTATAGAGTAGAGAGAGGACAAAACTAAGAAGATACACATCTTTCATTGCTATCTTAACTGGCGGGTTGTCGCACGTACATGCATTCGAACATGCATGCAGACATGCATACATACTCACAACACAACTCAGGCCAGGCCACTATTACTACTTTACTCTCTTTCAAACTCACCCTCTTTTCCTCTTGCATTCTTGTGTAAATTTTCATGAGAGTAATAGAGAGAGAGGGGGGGAGCACATGAATAGTCACTAGTCACTCTTTTTCTCCATTTTCCGGTGTTCCAGGAACAACAAACAACTGAGCAGCAGTAAGAAAATATTGTTATGAAAAGAGAGGCACACAAAAACATTGAACATACTCGCTATCCAAGTAAACCAACTAGGATAGCTACTAAAAAGAGAAGAAGGAAAGACAGTGGAAAGTAAGTATTCTCTTGTTGTTCTACGTGCTTGCTCCTTTCTTCTTTCATCCTTGTCGTCCTTCTCATCGCATCGCCATCGAATCATACAAAAAAGGATAAAATGGTTGACAGTGGTTGTAAACTGCACAGACTGGTGGTGAGGCTGATGGCAATGTGATGCTATACCCACAGTAGTAGCATATATAGTGGCAAGATTACATGAAAACTAGTTTACTCAACGACGAGACACACACACTCAAAAAGACTCACAGGCTCAGTCACACAGGCACACACAAAAGATATACAACAATAATAATAACAAATACAGTTTATATATCACCATCATTATCATCATAGTCGGTTATATATCATCCAGAGAGAAAAAAGTAGAATACATTATCATACCACCACCATTATGTTGAAAGCATGTAGATAGATACATTGTGCAAAAAGAAAGCAGGATAATATACATATGTACATATTTATGGATGTAATATCCATTTGGGTGCATATTGGATATGAAATATAGGGAGATAAAATAGAGCGTTCTTATTTTTAGTGATGGTCCTTGTCATACATTCATATTGGACGAGGTAAACTACTGATATATTTTTTTATTACATGCTTAGGCAAGTGTGTCTGTATTCATATTTATGTATGCATGTACATATCTAGTGGATACAACAACGATACATTACAGACCATTTACAGCTGCAGCATGTATACAAGTGATTCTGCTTTGTGTTATCTATTTTTGGTTGGTTTTCGCCAAAAGTAAGTAAAGAAGTATGAGTATGAATGTGTGTGTGTGATGATGATGATGGTGATGGTGGTGGTTTACATGGTGGGTTTTTAGCTTGGCTCAACATGAAAAGTGGTAGAGGAGAAAAGGAGTGAAGAGAAGGAAAAAGAGTTAAAAAGAAAGTTATATTATGCAGCCATGCATGCATGGCTCGGTAAAAGTTGAGCACAGCACAGCCACACACACAACACACAACAGCAGACTACAATAGCAAGGAAAGAAGAGAGAAAATAATTTTTTGGTGGTTGTAGGGTGCCTTATTGCTCTACACTACACCACACTACACACATACTTCTATCCAAAAACTACTATCCATCCATCCATCCAGTTGTAATGTATATGCAGCTAGAGCTCTATGCCTTGTTGGCAATCTACACCTAGAATAAAAAACGAGTGCTCTTTTTAACTGGCTGCTGCTTCTGCATCATGGCCAAATACTACAGCCACGTTTTTTCCTAGTATCATTATATATTTTTGTAGGGAGATGTGCATTAAAACTGAGTTGACTTGACTGAGAGTGAGAGACGTGCTGCTGCTGAGAGAGAAAGTAAGATAGAGCTGGCTGAGTTGAGTTTGAGTTAGCCTCTCTTCTCTGCAAGGCATATAGACAACACAAGAAAATGGAAACCATTATCTGGATCCTCTGCTTCATTTTTTTTTCTTTTTGCTTTTGCCTGTCATCCTAATCGTCGTAAAATGCATTACAATATGTATATAAATATATTAAAGAATACATATGTATTATATGTATATTATCGTGATGAGTGAATCGACGTCGATGTCGACAATCTCATCACATCATACAGACTGCGGCTCTACACAAAATAGCTGGTCTGGTCTGCATAGAAGAAAAAAAACTTTTAGATGTGAATATAGATATTGTGGCAAGTAGAAGTAATAAGGATACAGGGATGGATGTGAGAAAGAAAACTTTCTATTTAGCTTTTACCACCACTCAACATTCACTCACTCGCTCACTCACTCGCCACTCGCGGCCTTCGCTCAAAATGTGGATGACATAATGACGAGAGAGGATGATGGAGAGTGGCTAGATACTGTAAGAGAGCTATAGAGTAAGTGTACTGGACAAAGCGGCAAGTGTATGGCGTGGCGTACAAAAAGGAGAATGTCCGCCAGCAGCTCTAAGACCCCGGCCATGTACATAACTTACTCATTGTAATCATCAACATCATCTCGGAATATACGATTTAGACGTCGCCACGACGTCATGTCATCTTCAGATTCCATCTAATGTGAAATTGAGTGTGCACTACGTAATATACGACTGAATGTGTGTGTATGTGTGTGTGTAATAATATGTCTAGTTTTGAGGCTGTTTTTTTTCTTTCTGGGAAAACCTTGCTAATGATGATCGTAAAAAGAGTAACGTCAGGTCACATTATTGTGCCCAATTTGTTTGGTATTTGTGGGGGGAAAAAATTGGTAGCTGTGCTATTTATGCACAAAAATATTTATGTATGAAATGAATGGTTTGATTTCCCTTTTTATTGGTGATGTGAAAGGTTAGAGCACATTGAGTTTGGGAGATATGTATATCAAGTGTATACAATTATCCTTGATTTATGTATGGAGAAAATATTAGAGTTTTTATTGGTTAGGTTAAGTGTTCAACTGTACAACTGTATATTTTTATGCAACATGAGTGCATTTTAATATGTATAGATTTTACATGTGTCCTTGTCACTACTTTTTATTTCTTGAGAAAACGGGGGGAAAATGATAATAATATTTACTCCTAATAGGCTTACCGTTCACTTACAGTCAAATACACTTGTTATTCTAGTGCGCCTCTAAAAGTCAAGAGTCAAGAGGAAAAAGAATTAATAATAGAAAAGGGCTTTTAGGTACGATTCTATGTATTCAAATATATGAACTATGGACCATGTGTACCATGCTATTATATAACTCACGTCACGTCAGCCACGCAGCGTTTAGAAAAGAGTCCAACCGTCCATCTTACGCTAAACTTGACAAAAGATTGTGTCGCTCACATGTCAGTAGAGATGGCCCCTTACCTTCCGACATGCATAAAGAATAGACTCACTTAATAATATGCCATCAATTATTTAATTTTCTTCTTTTAAGGCCCTCTCAAACCTTTAAGCCTGCTTGTCTGTCTTCCTTTAACAAAATACCTAAAACATCTGCAAGAATTTAAGCTGTGTACACATATCATTGTAGAAAAATATGAGCTGTATGAATAAAATGATAATGAAAACATGTATGTTTCTCTCATGGAATATTTAACGAGAGGGAGAAAATTTATCGTTTTTTCAATCATCATCGTTATCATCCCATCACACTTGAAATACATTTATTTTCGTGACTCTTTTTCTTCTTTTAGTTAGGATGCCTCAGGGAAAGACAATTCTGGCTATTGCCTATTGTTAAAACTAGGGAATAAGTAATGTTGGTGTGCTGTGTTGAATGAGAGCTGCTACTCTTGTAAACGTGCCTATACTACAAAACATTCAACGAGTCAAGTAATGCAGCCAAGAGAAAAGTCAATTGTTACAACAATCCTCCTTGTTTGTAAGGCTGGCAGGATGGAGGGAAGAGGAAGAACAATTTTCTCCGCTTTGTTGTTTCCTTTTTTTAAGAAAAAAGTTTTTCAGATCACGTGCCATACTTTAATGCTCTCTCTTTCTCTGTCTCTATTTTTCTCTCTTGTTCTTCTTCTTAAAACTTTTGCTCTGTCTGCAGTCTGCATCTCAAGCAGAAGAAATATTGGAGACGATCTTGATCATCATCATCATCGAATCAACACAGCATTTTTACAAGACATGTTTTGTGTAGAGATGCTGACCGATATATAATATTTTTTTGTTATGAAAGAGAGAAAAAAAGGTCGATAGTCCTTGTGTTTTATTTGTTGATATTTATTTATAGGATTTGTAGGCCTGAAAAGTAGGATTTTACTTTCTCTGCAGCTTCACCTTTTCTTCCAGGCAAAATCATCAACATTCCACTCATTTTCTTGTTAAAAGCGATTGTAGCTCTTGAGCACTATAGTTAAGTTCTTGTGCTGCCAATGCAACGCTTCTGCTGCTGCGTAAACACAAGGTCGACACCGAAAAAATAAAAAGAAAAGGCGCAAAAACGTTTTGTAGTCATATCAGCACCGAAAGAGAGAGAGAGAGAGAGTGAAAATAATACAAACTTTCTCTTCAAGCTTTCTCCAAGTTTTTCAAATAGAATCTCTCTCAATCTCCTTTTTATTCTAAAGTCAGTTCTTTCTTAGTTCAGATTATGTATTTGTTTTGAAAAAAGAGATGCTGGAAAGCAAAGTGAAGAAGGCCGAAGAAAGCGCGTTCACACGACATCACATCAGTCCATGTCAAACGCAAACGGGGACTTAAAAGAAAATAAAGTGATTTTTGAGCATTTAATGATTTCGTTTACAGTTTACATGAAACCTTTTATCTAAAAAGTTGCCTTGATGGATTTGCTGCATAACAAGGAGGAAAGGATCTGCAAAGGAACTTGCAAGAAGGACTACTTTCACTTTATAAAAAGAATAGGAATAACAGTGGTGGTATATAATATGGCATATTTACCATCCGCCTGACATAAGTATAGCATAGTCCTTGAATGTATAAAAAGAAGACAAATGTAAAGGGCTAAAGCCGTGAGAAAAATTGAAAAGGAAAATTGAAGGGGAAAGGGATTTTAGAGTAGTGTGCCATTCCAGCACAGAACAGCTGCTCAAAAGAGAAAATCAATCATTATAACAACAGCCACATCTACCGCCAGTTTTGCTCAGTCTTTTTAATAAAATAAAAAAGGAACAGATTCAACGACCAACGACTATGATGAATGCAGTCAGCTTATTGCATTTTACAAAATTACGTGACGGCTTAAAAACACTTTTTCCTTTTTGACTTTGATCCCTTTATTATTATCAGCATATTATGCTGTTTACCAAACTAAACTAGGTAAAAAAAAAATATTTATTCTCATTCACGATTCTCGATCTTTGTTGCATTTACACCTTTCCTTAAGTGAATCACTCGATAAATTCACCTACCTACATATATGTAATCCATGTCATTATAATCATTACAAAACATATTACTAGTTCGCACGCAACTTCCAAGAACCGAACCCTGAGAAAAATTAGCCTAAGTGGTTTCATCGATGCTGATGGATAGACGGAAATACTTCAATTTTTCCCCACAATCCAATCCAACATTAAGCATTATAACAGTCCCGATCAGCTATCATAAATTTTATCATAGTTCCACGTGAAGATTAATAAAAACCTACTTTTCAACTACTTACAACTCTTACAAGGTTATTTGTGTGTTTCAGCTGAACAGAATTTTCTTTGCGATATCTTCACAAAATACTTTTCTCATGTTCCTCTAAAAACGAGGTATTATGTTAATATCTTCCTGCCTTATACAAAAAGAAAGCCTTATACAATATATTCAATAAGAGATACTTTGACAAAATGAGTATAAATTTTCATCTTCCGCATTCATCCATCTTATCTTCATATTTCCTTCTCCACTGAATTACAAAAATTGCTTAAAACTAATCTAAAACAGGTAGATCGACTGATGTTGATACAAAACTGCACACCTAAAAAATCCCATCCTATTTAAAATCGAATAAAAATATGTTTGAATAACAAAAGCAAATGCAAGTTGCGTTATGCGTTCTCCTCTTTAACAATCGAAATCGTGTGCAGACACTTTGGCGAATTTTTCTTGGCGAAGCGACTTTTACTAGAACGACACATAGGCGAAATATTTTAGGCGACAAAATGAGCGACAACTAGGCGAATTTTAATTTTAATTCTGTACTCTAGCTTTAATTCTTAAAAATTTCATACATAACAATTGAATTAAATTTCTATCAACAAGTCAACAATATTAATTAAGATATTCATAAATCGCTAACAAATAATCGATTGTATTCATAGCAGTATTGTATGCACTTACAATTTTATCAAGGCGAACTTCTAATACTTTATATTTTTCTATGTTTGACACCCATCCCTGTTCTAATTCTATAAATTTCTTCTTCCACATACTTTTTTCTTCATTTTTCCCAGTTTCTACCAATGTGATTAGAATATTTATACACCCTTTATACTGATGACTACGTTTGAAGTATAAAGTACGGCTCACTGACTTGTTAATTTGAAAAACAATTCCATTATGAACTACTGATTTCCAGTAGCTTTAGTATTATCTATAAAACGCAATACCTAAGAAGTCGCTTCTGATGCAATGATGTTTGTTGAATGGAATC
Organism: Entomobrya multifasciata; assembly: GCA_034693345.1. NCBI lineage: Eukaryota > Metazoa > Arthropoda > Collembola > Entomobryomorpha > Entomobryidae > Entomobrya > Entomobrya multifasciata. The sequence continues at coordinate 9,128 of JAQFXM010001002.1, read as the reverse complement.
AGAGAGAAAACTGAGCTTTTTATTTGTGAGCAAGTACTCATTTTTTGAGTTTCGCTAAAAATGTCAATCGCCTAAAAAAATAGTCGCCGAAAATGTAAATCGCTCATTTGCTTTCGAGGTTTTGGGTGTCGCCTTCAAAAAATTCGCCAAGATGTCATGTAACCATCGAAATATTAATAGTTGTATTGGGACTACATATGTAGCTAGGGAGAAAGGAATAAGTACGCGAGATTTTTTTTGTTATAAGACCCCTTTGGGTGTAATTGACACTTTTTAAGTGCTCCACCTTTCCCTTCCACCACACAAAAAATATCTGCTGTGTAGGTAGCTAAATAATAGGTATAAATTAAATAAGCGTATAAAAAATTGTGCTGATGCTGCTTTTTTGTTAGAAGCGTGATCAGCAAATCATTTCAAGTCAAGTGGTCATAGAGTAGATTTTCTGGTGGTTCTCGTCTCACCTCACCTCAACTCACCTTTCAACTTAGCTCATTGTTTCCTTCAAATTCATTTTATTGAGTGGCGAAAGAGCTGTGAAAAAGCGTAAGAGGATCCTTCGATGAGCTCATAAATTTTCATAAAAAAATCTTTATAGTTCTCCAATGGTTTTGTTCAAAGGTTACTACACCAGCCAATATATTTCAATATAACCAACTTTTACTACTTCAAACTCTTATTTCACTTTAGATAGAAAAGTTAAAGGGAATAGACAAGCGAAAAAGTTTCTAAGTACACCACCAAAAGTTGCGAGAAGCGTCGAAGCATCTTGTAAAAAAAACTTTGAATGATCAAAAAAATTTAAGATATCTTCAAGTGGTTACACACATAGTACACTTTACTCTGTCTCTATGCTTTATGGTTTATTCATTCAGGTAATATTTGACACAGCCAAAAAATGTCATAATAATAAGAAAAACAGGAACTGGAAAAAAAGATTACTTTGCATTTTCTTCTTCTTTGTGTCGTGTGTATCTTTGATTCAAGAGCAGCCATCTTTCAGCGATTCCATTTTATTCAATACATCAGATCAGCATCCAGGCAAGGGCGATAGGAAAGAGAGTTGCCTTGTTCCGTTTTCACGTGTTCCCTCTGAAAAAATGTCGCTTTTGTTGAAGCTGTTGTGGTGCGATGGTAGATATGTAGTTAGTAGTAGTAGCGGAGGATGTAGTGCAATCATACAATCAGGGAAAATCAGTGGAAAAGTTATTTGCATATTTATCCGCCGAGACAAGACATGGAGTTTTGTATCTGTAATGACTCTAGCTCTACTAACAGGGTGTAGCCAAGTTCAACTTGATCTAACGAAGTTTTTGCAAAATCCGACATTTGTAGTGATGACGATGACATTACAGGTATTTCTTTACTTTTTGGTGTGTGCAAACACTTTAATTTAAACAAAAAGAAGATTATAATACAGTTGTACTAAAAGAGAAGGATGGACGATTTGGTGTAGTGGAAATACATGAAATATGAGTAATTCACTGGGAATAACTAACCAATTTTGTCTATTCTGCTGACTGACTTGGAGAGAGAGAAGGAAACTGCTTGTTCCGCTTTACGCTTCGTTCCAGATAAATATATCTATCGGGATGGGAGGACCGGCCATGCATGCATCTTTTGCTGAGACAGCTGAGCTTTTGTGGAAGGAAGGAGGGGGAGGATGAAGGTAGCAAATAGGGTAGAATGAATTCTAGAATGGCATTTAGGTATTAAGTGTTTTTTCGTTGGTGGTAGAGAGAAAGCTTTGTTTTTAACTGTTTTACATATGTTTATGCAAAAAGTCCTTGTACTTTTCCTTGTCTTCATTCTCTTCCCAACTCTCTCTGTCTCTCTGCCTTTCTGTCTCTGTGACTGTGTGTCTCCTGTGATTTGCATATCTGGTTGTTTCACTGAATAATAATAGCATGCACGAATCACATCTATCTATCCATCCATACTGACTAAATAGTATTGAAATTGAAACTAGAAAATGGTTGGGAAGGAGTGAGAATTGCGATTTTATTCAATTCAACTACAAGTTTCTCTAAAACTTTGAATAGGTTTTTTTCTTTGGTTTAGAGAAAGACTAACTAACTGTTAGTCTGATTGAGTTTGATGTCACTTTTTACTTTATAAAGCGAAAATTGCCTGTTTGAAAATGGGATAATACACATAGTGCATGGTAAAGGATATATGTAAGGTATGTGGTATTAAAATAATTTTTAATAAGACCAAAGTTCATCCATGCAATGGATTATTAGTATGCTTTCAAGTGTGGATAGCCAATGATTTGGGATCTTTCAAAAATATACTTATTATAAAACTCTACTATGCAGTACATAATATTCCGTTACACCAATTACTATTGTATATTTTTATTTACTTTTTTTCTGAATACATTTCAGATTGAATGAATTTGAAAAAAACCTTTTCTTCAATAGAATTTTTGTTCAACCATTCATTCGTTCGTTCTTTCAAACTTTCCATTCCATCCTTTTTAGTTGAGAAATTCTGAGTAAGAGTAAGTCAAGTTAGTTGTGATTGTGAGTGAGTGTATGAACATTGTGGTACGTTGAATTAGGAGGAAAAAAGACACGAAGCAAAGTATTACATAAAAATTGTAACAGAAAAGGAAAGCAGCTTCTTTTCTTCCTTGCACTACTTTCACTGCCGCCACTAGAAATGCTGCTTGCAAGAAATGAAAAAGGATCCAGCCAACTTTGCAGAGCAGCACAACATCAGCAGCAGCAGAAGCAGCAATCCCTCAAAAACACATCAAATTCGCTTTCTCTCTCTCTCTCTCTCTTCCCCTCTCCATCTCAAGCAAATCGATAAAAACGTGTCTTTTCCGCTATTTTTTCCCTCTCTCATCCAAAAGCTACATCACATCTTTTTATTTTTCTGTGGGCCTTTTTTGGGTAAAAGTAAGTAAGTCGTTTTATTTTTTTCTGACTTCAGTTTATTCAGTCAGTTTTGGTCCTTTTTATACTCTGACTAAAAAAAGAGAAAACCTTGCAGATAACTCGCATCCTTTCAACCTTTTTATATGTTCATATTACGTACAGGTATATCAAGTCTACGTACATGTCCATAGAAAGTTTTTTCGTAGATCAATATTTTCAAGTACGTCCCCATTGCATTTCAGCCTTGAACAAAAAAAAACGATAAAAATATTCAAATACACATCAAACCCATCAAAAATGATAATTTATTGAGACAGTGTTCAAGTTTTTTTTCTATTTAAAATGAAAGTCTGTTTTATTCGTATAAATTTCTGTTGAACGCCAAGAGTAGAAGATTAGGTTGAGTGGTACCTGTAAAAATTAGATAACATGCATTCTAGCTTAGTCCTCATCTCTTTTTTTACTTTACCAAGTTTTGATTTACATAATCAATAAAAAGCTGACACTTTTTATTGCCTAAACGTTAAATAAAGCAGAAAAGGAGTAGGAAGCAAAGACCTTTCTTTGCTCTTGGAAATCCGGAAAGCATTTATTATTCTATTATTATTATTTTATTTTTATTATTATTCAAGTAAAAAATACATATTTGTCTTTCCATTTACCTTGATAGATAGCTAATTTTACAATGTTTCAACATTTCCATTTATTATTCCATTCAAAAGTTTTAATGTGCGTGCATACACATTACAAATGATCTCATTGAAACGATATTTTGTAGAGGAAAAAAAGTCTATTAAATTTCATTGCGCCTTTTACAAGAGAAAAAAGTTTTTAAAAAATGGCAAGGAAAGGGCTAGAGTTATTTCTTATGACTAACTTGTTTGTATGCTCACATTACTCAATTTTTGAAAGTAGAATAAGTTGAGAGACAGAGTGAAACAAAGTGTGTTTGCAAAGGCAGCAGCCATATAACCAAAAAATGATTCTGTCATCAAACTATCCAAACTCCATTTACTTTCCCATGATGGCAATCACAAAAAAGATGACGAAGACACACACACAATCTATGTATTATTTTTCCCTGCAATATTTTTATGGCTCTAGCACTGCTTGTTTCAATGTTGAGACTGAGAGAGAGGAGGTGGGGGGGGGGAATTACCGTGTTGTTTACTGTAGAACTTTTTTCCTGCTATATTTAGACACAAGTTGTAGACATGGGAAAGAAAAGACAAGAGAGGAAAAAGTGACAAAAGCGGAAAGAAGAAAGTAGGTAGAAATGGTGGGAAAGTGAGTGGAGTGCTGGTGCAGTCTACAGAGTGTGTATGCTTTGCTTTGCTTTTGTGCTGAGCTGTGAAACTACATCCATTACTTTGGATGAGTGGCAATTGACAAACTTTACGGTAGTCGATTAAGTTGCTGAAAAAAATACTGAGAAAGAAAGCATCTTCATACATCCGACGACTCAAACGACGAGAGCAGCTGCATTCAATCGCTTCTTTTTTACATTTGATGACTGACTTTATTGCGCAGGTAGTAGAATCTAGTCATTGTACTACCACTAAACTCTATTCCGCGTATTATATCCACATACATAACTACATGCACACATTTATTAATAATAACATTTAAAAAAAGAAATCTGTACATAAAAGTAGCGAAAATTATTTTATTTTATAAAACATATATGTATGTATACACTATGTATGATGAGGCAGTAAGTTGAACTTGTTTGAAGACATAATGGCAGAATATAATATATATGTATGTATGTACATAGTTGGTTGGTTGACTGACTAATGTAAAGTGAGCTGAGTAAAGAATGGACAGAATAATATTTTCTATCCCTCTTACCTCACCTCTCTTTCATTCCTCTTGACTGGAAAAGTAGAGCTGGAGCTATTCTACCATTTGCTTTTTCTCCAGGAATTTCATTTCATGTACAATCTCGCCAGCAAAAGAATCGTTTTGTTTTGTGTGAGAAGAGAAGCAATATTATAGTGGTCTGGTATTTAACAGCATCTCGCTCTCTCTCATCCTTGTAGGCTTTACATATACGACCACTGTGCCACCGCCGCCTTTTCATCTGGTGGATAAAAGGATGTGGTATGCTGGGGGATACTGGATACCCGGCGTTCAACTAACTAACAGCTCAGCTAAAATAGCCTTTTTTCTTCTTCCTCAGCTCAGTTTCACTTACATGCAACGAGAGCAATAGAAAGAGTCATTTTCGCAACAACCAATGCGTAAATATAGTAAAGCACACGTAATATAATATGTATTTTCTCTTATGAAATCTATCTAGATCAATACGAGGTTATGTTATATGCATATACATATGTATATTTGTGTATTCAGTATGTGGTCACAAGAAAGAAAAAAGTTTTTCGCAAAAAGCAGTATAAGTGGAATAAGCGCAGTTAGCTTAGTTGTTCTTTTGTATTTGATTTGCACGTTTCGACAATATGGAATAACTGGGTAGATATAAGAACACCTTTAAATTCTTCTGGAATATGAGATAGGTATATATTTCCCATCTCATCTGCCCCCACAGTGAGCGAGATGGAGAGAGAGTGAGAGAGCAACATAACCACTTGTACTTCTCCATCCATCCATCTCTCTAGTTCCTCCTCACATTATTCTCGACCACTTTATTTTTCTAATTAGCTATCCCATCATAAAACCAGAACCGTACTTTTACTTGTTCCATCTTAAATACAATGGAATGGATGGATGGTGGGTGGATAGTGGATGCGATGTAGTTTGGTTGGATGGAGTGGAGTGGCAGATGGATGGCTGGATGAGTGCGTGTTTATAATCTACCATTACACACTACACTCACATTATCCTCCACTCGTCAGCATCATCATTATTATCCACATCCATTCACTCGCTTTAAATTAGCCAGATTTTTCCCCAGATTTTTTTTTGGTAGAAAATGAAATAAAAAGTATTGTGATGAAGAAAAGGAAAAGAGGGATTTTTTTGTAAGGATATTTTTTATGGAGAAAGGTAATAGGATAAAAAGAATGAGTAATGTCACCAATAAATGTTTGCTGCATTGCACCCAACAACTTATTTTTAAGTCCATTCTTTATTGTTTCTTGTTTGGCAAATGCTTCCATTCTTCTTGTGGTGGTGGTGGATAACTCTTATGAGTGTTGAGTATGTAAAGTAATCAATTCCATTGTACAAATGCATATGTTATTATTACAAGGGAAGAAAAAGATCGTTAGTATTTTTGGCTGCGTGGTGATGTGCTGGCTGGCTACCTTGGATTCTCCAAGAATTTTCTTTATGTTCTTTCTGCTTATTTCTGCGAATCCCATTTGTTCCACTTGTTTGTGGGAAAAGGGGGGTTGGGAAGATGATGAACCATATCCCTTTTTAGCCCTGGCCCTATCACCACCACCACATATACCACGGCCACCATCACACCGCAGCATTTAACTGCATTCTGGTGCTCTTGTGCTCTAGAAATTAATGCTGCTACATTTCCAGTCGATCTGCCTCTCTCTTTCTCTGCCACCAAGCTCAGTGGTGGAATGTAATGTGGAAGGAGAAGGATTAAAAGAAGAATGGGAAAATAAAAGAGGGAGTTTATAAGATTGTCGGTGGTGGATGGGAGCTCATCAGTTAAGTAGATACTTTGGAGACCATATTTCACAGGAGAATAATGCATTAATGGAGAAACGTAGACAGTTATGAGGAGAAAAGAGGATCTTTTGGATTTCCACTTGCTTGTATTTATAGTAGGTAGTCATGTAGTTGGTGTGGTGAACCTCTGGAAAAGAAAATGCTTTGGATTGGATCGGATAGTTGGATAGTGGCGAGCTTTTCAATGAGCCAGCTAACCGCAGTACATAAAGACATACAATAAAATTCTTTCCTTATTTTCTTCTCCTTTTCCATGGCCCCATGAGATTTTCTAACAAGCCTTGTATACCAAACGCACACACCTCTTCTCTCTCCACTTTTCTTTCTCGTCTGCTGGGATATATGAATTGCTTGGCTTGGGTGGCCACTCTCTACTCACTACTCACTCCTATCAGTATTCATCATCAAAACAACTAAACCGTTACCATTTCACGCTCATTCGTTTCTCCTTCTCATTCTTATTCATTCTTCATGGATACTTTGCTCAGAGCGTGGCAAGCTAACCAAACCACCAACAATACCACTTTCATCATCAATATCATCGTCGTCATCATCTTTTCCTTGTGTCTTCTTGTAGCCAAGCCAGCACTTGTTCAAATCTTGAAAGCATCACCAATGTTCAATAAAATGTCTGGTTGACTCACAGCCTCTCACTCGTGGCTGTTGAATAAAACAGCTGACATTTCAAAAATAATGCCTTGCTCAAAATATTAATTTACTTTTTAATTTCCTCATATGCATTTTATTTTCTCTCAAGTCGAATCTCTCAGCCCACGGATATTGGTAGAGCGTAGGTTGAAGAAAATTCCCAAAGGAAATTTTCCATGAGAGCTATCCAATATCTGATCATGAGTACTCCTCACTCTCTAATCCCATTGTTCTATGCTTTCATGACGATAATGATGATGGTGGTATGGCATGGCATGGCATGTCTATTACGTACACACATCCTCCAAGCTAAGGCAAGGTAAAGAGAAAGCTTGAAGAGAAGCTCATCATCCAACTTGATTGATCTCTCGTCTCTCTCTCTCCTGCTGCTGCCGATGCTGCCGCTGTTGATCGTGGAATTAGAAACGCTCAACTTTTACATTCAACATGAAAATCTCTCAAAAATCAGAGTCATTATGACAAGTTTGGTTTTGAGAGCAAAATAAAAAGTTAAAAGTAGCATCAGAGTCTCAAGTCCCGCACCGCAATAAGCAATGCACACCACTTCTCTGAAAATATTCTAATATTATTATTGGTAAACTCCCCAAAGCAATTTCCAGCAAAAGAAAACTAGACAACTATACCAATAAGTTGAAAAGGCAATCAAACGTCTTTTTTATCTTGCCTTCGAATAAAAAAAGAAGGCACACAGCCAATCAAAATAATCATCATTTTATATAGCCCTCATGACATTGCCATTTTACATCATTTTTTTAAACAACCTATTTTCATTTAATTTAGCTGCTTGCACAATATCAGTGTTTCTCAGTATTTTGTAATGCTAATAGGCAATTAAAGTTAGGCCATTTCTTATGATGATCATCTGACGATTCATTGTTGAGATCTACACAAATAATCTTATTTCTTATTTCATCAACCTTTTTTGTTGTACAATTTTGCAATCAGCATAACCATGGTTGCCTCTTGTTCAAATCAAAAGAGTTGTATTATTTATCGGATGCAGATATATGCAGACATAGGCAGTCAAGTGAAATGGAATGACCTCTGACCTTTATCTTGTCTGATGATGTTGATGGTGATGATAAAATACACTACAAAACAAGGTGATGGTGGCGGTGGTTGCGATCTACGTATTCTGACGGACGAATGGCACGGGTCTTCTGGTTTCTTTCTATCGTCACTGCTTACATAACCATGGTTAGGGCTTATGCCACATAACACATAACCAACCAGCGAACCAACGAACCACCTACAATGTACCAGAGCAGTACTAGAATCACTAATGGTAGTGGTGATGTAAAAAGGCGATTACTCCGTCATGCGAATCTGCACTCTTTTTTCTCTGTATACATATTATGCTTATGAAATAGAGCAGCAGAAGCGGATTATATGTAGCTACATATTTTTTGTAGCATTCTGCCTTTTTTTTACTAAGGAGCGTAGCAGCAGCATAATGAGGTGTTTATAAATAGATGGACCAGCCATAAATCAAGCCGGCAGCATGTAGCCGAGTTTATATAGCTCATATCTAAAAAATATGTATACATACATGTCTTCCTTCTATTTGTAAGATAGAGTAAAGGAAAGTAACCAGTGAAAGCGGTCTAGTACCAAGATCCCTAAAAATAGGCGCCATTGTCCAAAGGGTGGGCCGTTACATTTTCAAAATCATAATTGCCAAATAAAAAATTGTCAAATTTTTGACATTTTGAAGCTTTCAATTCTGAAAACAACCATATTGTCAAAAGTATGGTCGACATTGTCAAAATAAATAATTCAACCACCACTGCTTGAGACGTAACAATTTTTTGTCTTGTATAGCAGTATTATAAAGATATAATTGAATAGCTCTGTCGAATAATGACGGGAGCAGAAAGGTTGCTATGTTGGTTTTAACTGCAATTAGTACTCTAACTAATGTTA
>JAQFXM010001001.1:0-37662 GCA_034693345.1 Entomobrya multifasciata | reverse complement strand
CAAGTAGGATTGGAAATTCGGGCATGTATGTACATACTTCAAGAAACAAAGTGCACGCCAAACTATTGACAGGTGAAAGCTTAAAAAGAAAAAGATTTCTTTTCAGAGTTTCAAATACTTTAGTTTTGCATGCGAGTAAAAATGTTTCTTACATTTTCTCAGACTGGACCATTTATTGCTAGCTGTCGATAACTTTGTCTTAAAACCACACCAGAAGGTGTTACAGAAAGATATACCCTTTTTACAGCTATATGGGAAAATAAGGAGATTACCGCTGTTAGATAAATTGGTTAAGAGTTGGATTTTTTCAGCAGTTACGTTGACGGAAAGGTATGAGCATCAGAAGAAAAATTGAATGCGACAAAACATCAAGACAAAGTCGTAAAAAGTTTTCCCGGGTAAAACCAATATTACCAATGTATTTAATACGAGTAGGCGAAAAAGTTAGTGGTATCATTCTAAGTGCTTTGTCACGTCATTGAGTAAGAACTCAATTTGAAGATTACCTTCATTATCGCTTTTCGTACCGTCGTTTTCCCTGGAATAGGATTTCGAAAGTGATGGCTTAGAAATTGCAGCACCAAAAACAAGACGCATTAAATGACAGAGTTATTTCCTTTAGCGCAAACTGAAATTACTTATGGTATATTCATACATTAACAGCTACAAACTTAAACGGTTCGCTCGCGTTTTCCTAGCAGAGCACGCGGACACTGGAAAAGAAAAACTGATGAAAACGTCCAAAAAGTTATAGACAAGCCTAGAATATAATTAAATATATTTCTCATGTTGAGCAACTTTCTGAAAATATATTTGCACACTCATGCGAAAGTAAACACTGCTGGAAGTGGAGTAGCCATTAAAAACCACGAAACTAATTAGCAATAAGTTGCTTTTTGTCGCATATCATTAAAATATATTCTTATCATTTCCAACCCATAAAAAACTTCAATACCCATGAAACAAAATGAAAAGCTGTAGACAGCAGTAGTAGGCGGCTGGAAATTGAAGTTTGAGCTCTCGCCTGTCCCACTTCCGGAAAGGTACAACAACTGCATACGATGCCGGATACTTTCTCTGCTTCATTGCAGAGGATTGCCACTACTACTACTACCGTAAGGAAAAAATCTACTTATGCCTTATGCCACTAGCGCAAAATGAGAATATTATATGTGCTAGCAGTACCACGAGAAAAAAAACATTTCAGAGAACACATGCGAGTATGTGAATTGATGTGAAAGGAAAAACTGAAAAAGAGAAATTCATTCCCATGTGGACTTCACCTCTCTTCCTTCAATTTTCATTGTAGTTTTTGTACTTGGATGTTTAAGTAGTAGGTTTCTATAGACTGGATATTTATCCCCAAATATATAATAGAGAGAGAGAGTAGCAGATTTTTTTGTATACTATCTTGGCGGACATGTCCTTAAAAAACGGAAATATAGTTTATGTATAACTGATACTACAACTACTTATATGAGTGGGCTTGAAAAGTACAAATGCTGGGGAGATAGCAAACGCAGGGGTCCATTAAAGTTTTATTGTTAAGCTTTCTACAGCTTTTCCACTTGTGTTTTTCATGATACAAGATTCTCCTTTCTCATCCGTGAAAACCTGTTTTGATGGTTAGGTAGAAAGAGAGAAACAGAGACGTGCAAAAAAATCGAGTTTACCTCACATTTTTCTCAGGGTATAAAAGCTGGCACTGTAGTTATTACAGAGCAATAACTGACTGACAAGATATATTATGGTTAAAGGAAAAAACATTCTCCATCATAGATCTTTTCAGCGGACAGGTCGTGATACAGATAAGCACGTCACTAGTGGTAATTCCGTCACAAACATAAAAATGCATTATGCATTTATGTAGCTACTTTCATCTTCTTAGCATTAACCAAACAGACGGAAGAAGGAAAGAATAGAGGAAAAAGAGAGGGAGGATGTTTTTAGGTTTTTTTATATTTTACTACTGCTCCCTGTTTCACATCACAAAACTGCAAACATCATCAGTACCACAAAATTTACAATCCGTTAAAAGCAAAATGTATATGCATACGCGCGATACGCTGACACAAATGTATGTACGAACATGTTTCCGGTAGTACTTTCAAATGACACGCCTTCAAGTTTTACCAGTTCACTAAACTTTTTGACAAAAAAAGTTACAGACTAGCAATAATTTTGTGTAGAAAACTTTGTTGTTTTCAAAATACACAGTTTGTCCCTGTTTATAGTGCAATATAGTTGTAATCTAATTCTATCGTGCTTCTAATAAAGAATTGACAAAATTTAATAACATGCTCGTACATCAAGTTTGGTGTATATATGGTCTGTAGGCCACTGTCACTACTTTTGCCAGGTCAAAAAGATGAAAACAACGAAATTGTTAGATAAGTTTAAAGAAACTGTAAAACTTGTATGGGCACAATAAAAGGATTAGGGCACTGTATTCTCTAACGGCTTTCATGGCCACTTCATTCATGAGTCTTGTCATGTGATGCTCCAAAACTATTTTATCAAAAATTTTCGTTACTTTTTTATAAGCATTTTCTTCCTGTACGTTAAGTGGGAAAAGTACATTTAACATTGTGATTGTGACCAGACAAGAGAACTGTACTACTTAATTTGCAATGTGAAACATTTTTACAATAGAAGCATAAAATATTATTCAGTAAATGTATATATTTTTATCTTGCTCTTTCTAAAAAGGTAAGTTATCTAGGAGAATTGGGATTCCCTTTTCTGTATTGAAAAGGAAGGATGCATATGAGTGGAATAAGGGGATATAGAGATATTACAGATACCTTGTCATCTTCATGCGGATTCCCCATCGAGTTCATCAGTAGAGATCCGGTCGTAATCCATGCTAAACGATCCGGAACTACTTCCTTTCTCTGCTGCTGACAAGTAGGCGAGTAAGCAATGTAACGACGAAGTATTTGTCATCCCTTTCATAAAAAAAATTCTTGTCCTTGGCTATGCCAAAGCATGACTTAAACCAATTGTCCAACTGAGAGAAGGCAGACAATGGAACAATAAAAGTGGGAGTTATTGCAATTGTGGTACTTTGTCTTTTTTTGAGAATTGCACCCGCTTTCGGACCTCAATGACAGGCATTACGCTAAATTGGGAAATAAGTGGCTCTCATTCTTTACTCAATTAACTTTCCCATACTGAAGACGTCTGTCTGGAGATATCGAGCAAAGAAATTTCTCATAACGAATTGTATAGACATTGTATAGACAATTGTGATCAATACATGTGAAGAAGAATTGTATTTCCAAAATGAAGTGTTTCTCAAGTTTCAATCCAATGTCAAATGATTTTTAGTTAGGGATGCGCACGTAGAGCAAACAGAGGATGATGGTCACTTTTTCTAGCAAACAGGTAACGTTAAACGTGAGTCATAATATTCATGAAATGAATAGTACGGGTAAGTTCCTTGAATCCATTCAACAGTAAATAACCAGTTTCTCGCAATATTTATGCAATCAAGCTGTGATCAGAAATAGGCACCGCTTTGACATAAGCACAACGTTTTAAAATTCTTAATTCTAGTAAAAAGTACCTTATCTCTCTCTTGAGTAATGCAACAAAATTATAAACACAAACAAGGTTTCATTGCATCGTAACGTAGCATAGCACTAAACATAATTTCAAAGGAATCCCATTCGCGTGAAGATGTCAAATAGGTATGGTATGGCTGTTAAATTTTTGCACACATAAAACATCCTTTTGCTCCAGGAAAGCCAAAAATAGACAGCATATTATATATCATGTCATCCCCGTCAAATAAAACAGAAGACTCTTTTACAGTATAGTATAAAACACACAGAGGATTTTTTGAGCATTGCAACAATGTAATGCAATATGCATCATGTTATGGAGTTTGAAGATTCACGGATGGGCTGTACTTCAAACGGATAATGTCCCCCCATCAAACAACTTTGCAAAAAAATTCAAAAAGTTGTTATTATTTTAACAAGCTTTCGAATGTACGCGTGACGGCCAATGTTAATCTTTGAGATTTAAACGTGCTTATTCCTATCCACCACCACCGTCGCTCCGGTATGATACCACCGGTCAAACAAGATCATTGCCCTCCTACTTTACTTTGTACATTTATATGTATGTATTGCCTTTTTCAAAGAATGGAGACTGATCTGATGACAAATTTATTTAGGTATTAAAACCTAATGTATTTTGTTTCAAGCAACAAAACAGCATCAACTTTTGACGAAAAATTAATGTTGTGTTCAGCAGTGCCTGCTTCTAAAGAAGTAGAACCTGATCCTGATCTTACAATATAAGCAATGCTTGACAATACGTGAAAACTCTTTTATGGGTACAACAACATGCATTCTTCCGGGTGAGTTGCTGATTTCTTTATTCGCGAGTATTTAGACAATGGCACATATCATTTTAATGATCACTTCTTGTGTTTCACCTCAAAAAGATTCTCATTTTCGGTCCAGCAACAGACCGAAGAGGATTGTTGTGTTTGTTTAAGTGTGAAACGTTTTGTTTGTGTACTCGTATGGTGAAGAGATCGGCATCATGGGAAAATTTAATTTTAAAAAGACTTTGTGCTATGGTATACCTTCTCTTTATTCAAATTCTTCTTATTATAACATTAAAAAACAATTAATTTTATACTAAATATAAAAAAGCACATGCACAAAGCTCATACGGAAACTTTTTTGCATCGTGTTTTATAAATACACACACTCAAACCTATAATATAATTATATAATAATAGTGAATGCATGATGAAATTCGGCATTTTCATTAAATTTTCACTTTTAAGGTCAAATTAACATTTGTGGTACTTCACTTTGGCTTTTCAGCACTTTGCATAGGTTCCATGATACATGGAACGCAAGCTGCTGACTCGAATGGGGAGACGGACTACGATAACGCTTCCTTCTTTATTGACTCGGTGCACTCCGTGGCTAGCGATGTGGCAAAGGTAATTTCATTAAAAGCCTATATTTGTAAAAAAAGATCGATATCCATTCTAAATATTGGCACATACAAAAGGAGACGAGTGATGTGATGTAATACATTATTTTTAAACTTAAATGCATTTTAACTCTCTGAAACAGAATACGGTTGTCCACGATGATAAAGTGGTTTGGTCTCCATTCAGCGTGGTCAACGTCCTATCAGCCCATAACATCACGAGTAACTCTACAGTTCTGCAAAACGGTTTCAATTCTGCTATTGAGTATCTTGTAAGTGGGTTTCATTTTCATTCTTATTTTTAAAATGTAAAATGCGATTTTGATAACGTACTAATCCATAGACCATGTTTAATATGTAAGTGATTATGTTATGTTGGCAAGTGTTTTTACCCTGGTGAGTAGTCTTTCCTTTACCTTGAGCTGCGGAAAGGGAATATACTATCTGACAAAGCAAAAACAATGCCCTGCAAGCATTTATAGACGATTTGAAGCATTAAATCAACGTCAACGAAAGCTGTTTTTCTTATCTCGCACTTCTCTTTATCATTTAATATATATCCAAGTTTTCTCTCTCCGTTTCGACTGATTTTCCTAAAAGGTTTCATTAAATTGTTTGGTGGTGGTTGGATGTCTCTTTTGAAGAACTGAAGTACATATTATTTCTCAAAATTATTATGATTAAAACGAGAAAGGAATAAGTTTGCTTTTGCTTGACTGCGCTTTACTTACACCGTCAAGTTGTGTTGTACTTGTTACTGTTCACATTGTTGTTGAGCTTGCTTTGTTGCTTCTTCTTCTCATCTTGATGACTACCAGACTCTCTTCTTCTTACGATATGACCGCTTCGCTTGGTGCAGAAACCCGTTTCACTTGCCACTTGTTTGTGGGTGCCTATATGCAAAATTTAATATTTTGTTGTGTAATATCAATTCGGCCTAACAGTCTTTTCATTTCTTGATGGACACATTTTAAGCAAACGACGAAATAAGCTGAAAGGGTTTTTTATTTATGATATGAAGGAAAGAAGAATATTTTGCTGTGTTGTAAACTTGTCTTTGTTTATCATATTGACATTTTCATTTCTGACAACAGCAAAAGGAGCAGTCAAGTGGATTGAATATTACCAGGATCCAGTTTGGTTACACAAAGGACAGTCATCTTGTAAATGAAAATGATACGTCGTTTCCCATTTATAACTACCCAGAGTATGACGGAAACTTAACGGATGTCATCGAAAGCAAGTTTTCAGAACTTACTACGGGGGTAATTCCTAACAGAACTGAAGAGCATGCTAGTTCCTCAAACGAAGGTAAAATGAAAACGATTTTAAGGAGAGTCGTAAAATTACAAAATGAATATGGCCTGAGTGCGTTTTAATATTTTCTAATGTGCATACATGAGAAAACTCATATCACTCTAATGAGCCACAGAAACGCAGTAATTGAAGTGGTGATCGATGATTACTCATTATGGTGGATACACTACAATAGGATGGATATACTTGAGATTCAAATCAAAAATTTATTAGAGATCAAGTACATGTTCAGTCTCAAAGCTTGATCATAGACATATTATTATGATGATGATGATACATAATACATAATAAGTGGAAGGAAGGCATGTTCAAGCAAAATCAGTTTTGAGTTTCAGCTATTTATAGCCGATCATAATCGAATTGTTTTCAAAGGATAGTGTACCTTTATTATCAGATTTTCTGATATTCTCAAGTTTCATGTAGATATTCAGTAAATATGCCATTCGTTAAGTATCTGTTGCTTTTTCCTTGGTACAATATAGTGAAAGTACATATACTCATTTTATTGTGCTATGCACTATACATTCAACATTGTAGCTACTGAACTGAATGTATTGAAAAAATAGCTAAACATAATATGTACCCCATTGAATTTCAGATCGACTGGAGATCCCTCGTGAAAATGTCTCTGCGATTTATGTCACTGCAATGGGACTAAGAGCTTCATGGGAGACCCCGTTTCATCCACGATATGCACGGAAAACTAGATTCTTTTTGAATTCCACTCACACCACTAAAGTCAAGTACTACAACAACATTGGGTTCTACAAGTATGCACGATTCTCCGAGTTGGATAATTGCACGGGAGTTGCCATTCCTCTGAAAGATGTAAGTATATGTACCTTATTTATGTAGTTTGAAACACCTTTTTTCAAGTCGTGCATATATATCTCCGCAAGCAACATTGACTTTTTTGGCAACAGACAACAAGGCATGCATGATGGGCATCGAGTAAAACATGCTGCTCCCACTTTATGACATAATGTTATTGCTGTGTGAAAAAAGATCAATCGCAAAAGTTGTGTATTGTGTAATTCCCAAATAAAACAAAAACTCTGGCTTTGGCCAAAAAAAACTAACCAAGCAATATGGCAAAATGAAGTTACCTTTTTACCTATGAAAAGCTGTGCTGATGGGTAGTCGACATGTGTCTATAAAATACAGAGAGAGCAAAATGAAAGAACGACTAGACAGAGTGAAAGCACGCAGGGAGGGATTGAGCTGGAGAAAATCTCTGGCTTGATATAATCATAATCATCAAAATGCCCCCGTTACATTTCGCTCACATAACTTCTCCTGTTTCCTCTCTTTCCCCTGTGTTAATTCCTCTATTCCCAGTAGTCTATCTCAACTCAACCCACGCGTCACAATTTTTTAATTCACAATTTTCCTGGAAAGAGTAAGTACACGAGTACATGATCATATCAAGGGTTAACGGTGAATGAAAGGTGTAGACTGGACTGATGTCTGTTGTTGTTGTTCTTGTGGACGAAACATGTGCAAAATTTTGCTACATTATTTGCATGTGGTACCTTAATCTTTTATAGGATTTTCATGATAATACTTTCAACTATTTGTTTATAATACTACCATTCTCATATGCTTCTTTCTCTCTTTTTCATGTCTTGTAGACTCACAAGTTGTACATGATTGTTTTGAGACCATCAACACCGGAAGGTATTATGAATCTCAGTGTAATCCTGGATCAAACTCAAAATTTGAGTCAAGTACTCTGGGCGAAATTCCGAACAAGAAGGGTACAACTAAGCTTGCCCAAACTTAACATTGACAGTCAGGTAAGCATTCATTTCTCTCTATACATCATCATCATGTATCAGTAAGCTTTACAAGGTAAATGATGCGAGGATGTTGAAAACTTTGTAAAGACTAACATCAATCTTTATTTCCACTTCCGTGATTTAGTCCTCATATTCACATGCAATGAACAAATAAGTTTTGTAATTTGTTTTGAATCTTCTCTCATAAGAGAATTATGAAAACATGCTTTTTTAATTTTTGGCAAAAGGAATATATGCAAAGAAAAGTGGACAAATTATGATATATTTATGTTGTAAAATTAGTTTTCGTATTAATCTAAACTCGCACGGGAAATGAAGCGGAAAAATAATTACATATATGACGTTATATGAAAGATTTTAATTAATAGTATTTTCGTTTTCCTTCGCACATGCCTAAACTAACTATTTACTATCAAGTTAAATTACTTGTTTTGATGATCCCATGTGAATAGATCCCGTTTATATACAGCACACCTGAAAATAAGAACGTTACCTTGATGCAACTCGGTTCTCTCACGCTCACATACACGGGAATCACAAATAACTTTACTCCTGATCCCCATCGTCGTAGCATTCTCAAATTTACCCGACTTCGGAGGCGAAAGGAAGACAAGAAATTCTTTGCAAACAGTCCTTTCGTTTTCATAATTTACGACAACTTTGCTGGAATACTTAATTACGGCATTGTTTTAAAGTAAGTTTATTGGCTTGGTAGTCTATATGCCAGATCTCAAAATCCATAATTCATGATAACCTGGAGTTCATAATGGCTAATAACAATAGCTTTCTTTTTCTGCTACTTTCTTTCACAGTCCTACAGACCATCTTGCAAACAGCTTGAAATTCAAGCCACCTCCAGTGATTCTGAGTCCCAACGCAAAGCTTCTCTCTGATGTCATTACAGATTTCACAGAGAAATTTTTCCAATTGGAAAGACGAGCCGTGAGCCACCAAGAAAATCTTGGAGTAGCAGGCGGGAATCTCTTAAGAAGTCTTTCCATTTTCTACAGCAAGTGTAGGAATGATACCGAGAAATTGGTTAACTTGAATTTGCCAATGGGATTCCAAGAAGCTTTCCAAGAGCTGTACAATTACTCCAGCACTCCAGCTGTTCAAGACGAGGCTTTAGAAATCAAAGACGTGAATAGTTTTGGCCAGTGCCAAGAATCCCAGGGGTTGTCAATGGCGGAACAGCCCTTGCGGGACGCTGAAGGCAATGCTCAAGGGGAATACATCAACAACACTTACAGGCTCAAGGTTTCTGTTCCTGTTTCAAAGAGAACGGAAAAAAGATTTTATCTCAATGAGCTTGACTTCATTAATGCAAGCTATGTCGAGTATTCCGGACGAGTCAAGTATGTGAGCCATGCATTGTGGGACTGTAAAATCATCAAAGTGCCTACGGTAAGGGAACACAAAAACAGTTGATTTCAATTTAGAGGAAATACATTACTGTGGCATTTACATTTTCTGCTTTCAACTTTACTTAAATGAGATACATTGTGGCATTTTTGCCTCTGTACGAGCGAGCTTTACTTTTCATGCCTTGTTTCTTTTACTGCATTCCAGGTTACTCCACAACATTTTCTTTACTTCCTTGTACCCAACGAACGAAGTGGAGTCCATGTAATTGAAGAGGGATTAGAAAGCTATCCTTTGTCAAAACTATTATGTCAAATGCGAGTTACCAATCTTCGTGTTAGAATTCCTTCCTTCTCAATTCGATCTCAAAATCCTCCTGTAAACCTTTCCGATATTTTGGGTCCAAATAACAGCAGTACAAACAATATGTACGAAAACCCAAAACTGATACAAAATGTTACATTGGAGGTTACCGATGTTGATATGGATGGAGACCTCCATGAGAACTACTTCAGAAATAATGAAGAGGATGACGAGGCTGAGGATGATATGGTGGATGAAAATACTATACAAGATGATTCAAATGCTGACGATGATGACGACGATGATGATAGTGAAAATTCTGGAGAGCGTACAGCCAGGAAGAAAGGATTCCGTAGGAAGTACAGAAAGGTTAATCTTGACAGGCCTTTTATTGTGTATGTTGAAGACAGCACAGTAGGTACCGTGTTTATGGGACGAGTTAACATGGCAAATCTAGCGGAGCAAGAGGTGCCACCTACTAGCGAAAATCCATCTTCTCCAGAGGAAGAGGAAGTAACCACCGTGGCCACCAGTATGGAGACGCTGCCACCCAAGTAGTTCAGCGTGCACATGACATTAAAAAAGTCTTGGTGCAAAGCAAAGTGCTTATACACAATAAAGTAATCTCAATGTTTGTATTTTTCAAAAATATGTTCGAGCATTTTTTATTGTTCGCAGATTGAATTTGAGGGTGAGGGGTTTTATCAATTTC
The DNA here is from genome assembly GCA_034693345.1 of Entomobrya multifasciata. Taxonomy (NCBI): domain Eukaryota; kingdom Metazoa; phylum Arthropoda; class Collembola; order Entomobryomorpha; family Entomobryidae; genus Entomobrya; species Entomobrya multifasciata. Next base: position 27,207 of record JAQFXM010001001.1, on the reverse strand, counting down.
GCTCACATTGTTTTCCATGTGTAAATCGCCATTATTTCCACCAATTCAATGTAGTAATACATGTATACTTTTTTGATTATGTATGAAAATAAAAATCTGCTCGATAAATTATATTAAAAGTGATCATGCTGAGTGAAAACCATTAAATTTCTAGGGATAATGCTTTCTCTTCATTATTAGGCAGGAACGTACGTATATAATCATATAATCATTGCATTGGTGTCTTATATTATGAGCATTTCGGATTGGGTCACTCAGTAGGACTGAATCATATAACACGATCCGATTCTTTTTCATATTATTAGGAATAAAAACTATACTCCTATTCTTTAAACTAGTGAAAGTTAACATATTTTGACATCTATCTTGTCTCTCTCTTACATAAATCTAATACATTATCATGCGAGTCATTGAAGTAACTTAATCTGTGCCTTACATCAGTTCTAATGGACAAATTCATTGTATCACAAAATTTATTTGTCATTTCTCGTTATATTAGGTCACGTTTCGCATACAGAAGTCCGCACTTTAGTTACCTTATTAAGGACCACTGATGCTGGTGAAACGGTGTGTCATTACTTTAAAGGAAAATCCCGTCAGTCTGCCTCCTGTTTGTTTGCGTGTGCACGGTATGACCCTGCTCTACTTATGGATGTGTCGTCGGTGGTCAATCCCGAAAAGTAGACAATGGAAAGTAAATCTTGACAAGAGAGTTGGTTTATAAATTCCCGAATGAGAGGACAAAACACGCCAAGGACAACACTCGCCTGACCTTCTGTGTATATTAACCGAGCATAATATGTACATATTTAATTGGGTAAAAGTTGAGAACCCCACTTTTTAAATAATGCTACTTTTTAAACAAGATTTACGAATTCTTTACACACATAGATTATTCTGCAATACAACGTTAGAAGGCTTTCTATTATTTTTATTCCTGGAATATGCTAGCTGTCATTTTTCGCTACGTACTTAACGAAGCTTACCGTTTCGAGAATACATGTGAATATTATTTTTCATGCATACATGTAAATTTGATGTATGAGAAGACAGGTAAAATTGAAATGGCTGTGAACATCCGTGAAATGGGTCTTCGCATTGTATATGTAAATGCGCCAAAGTAATAAAAACACGTACTTGGAATTTGGAATGTGGAATATTAGTTACAGTTTTGGATCAGTATCAAAATTTTGGAGTAAACGACGCACAAGACATTTTATTACGAGAAATACAGCACAAAGCAATAAAAATGAAAGGAAATTACAACCTTTCAAAAAATAAAATGTAGTAAACAATGCGACGAAATACGGTCACAAGATCGCATTGCATTCTATAGACAACCTACATACGCGTTTAGTTTAGTTTTTTCTCTATTTCATTTCCCGTTAGTTACATATTTACACAAAAAATTGACTCATAAAAAGCTGTCGGAGTCATAAAGCCGTATTTCACATTTTTGTCATTGGGGATATTTTTTGTCGCGCACCTTCAATAAATGATTGAATGATTGTAGCCATCTTTTCATTAACAAATGCGATGTTGTAATATAATTTTATACTGGGCATACAAACGATTTGGATCTCTTCATGCCATGTCAATAGAATTAATAGTTTGTAGTTGTAATTATACGGTAGCAGTTTGGTGGATAAAAACTGTAACTTTCGTAGTTCACCAGAATTAATCCACTTTTCGGAATTCTGTCCTCAGCGATCCCTAGTCCTAGCGATACAACTACGTTAATTTAATTGGAACTTAAGTCAAATTGACCCGCTATCTGTATTTAAAAACAAGCTGTGAAAATAGCTTGACCAACATAAACAAAGTAAAACAAAGTTTGAAATATTGTACACAGCTAGCTATAAGATTAAGATTGTAAAGCATAACAATTACAACAAACAATTAGTTGCTTTACTTTTGTAAACTTGCATAGAGTCATCTTAATTTTCTTCATCATTTGTCATTATATGAATCGTCGTCTCGTTGAATATTTGTACTTGTCATTCATTCAAGAATCAGTAGCTCAAAAAATTCGGTAAAACAAACAGTGAAGTTATACATATAACTTAAAAGACGCGTTATCATTTTTATTTATAAGAATTTTAATTACAGTTAAATCACATTTCAATCCATTTAATCTTTCAGAGGAATTAAACAGTTTTGTATGAAATCTTGCTATAATGTGTATCGCTTAAAATTTATGTACATGCTATATTTATATGCATATATCGTGCATTTTTTCGTTGTTATCAGCACCAATGTGCAATAAAACAGCAAATATCAGAGCTACGAAATTTTCGCACAATCACAATTTGCCACAAACACTCTTTCTGATATTGCTTATTTCACTTTCACAATTTATAAAACTAAAATTTAGCTGAAATTAAAATAGTGCTATATAATATTTAGTTATTTTAAATATATATATTCATACATTTAAGTGTATATCAAGAATAATAGTTTTACATTTTAGATTAACATTAAGAATTAGTATAAGTATAGCCATATAATTTAACCATGCATATATTTATATTCATGTCCAGCAAGTATTCTATATATTCTATTCATTCCGTTTCTGTACTATTGGATCAAAGAATTAATAGAATTATTCTCTGATGCACAAGGTTATTAAATTAGTGCTTCTTCAAATTAATTGTGGATATAGAGGTATATTACTCATGTGTATAATCTTAAATTATTTAAACATGGGTTCAACTTTGTGCGAAGGCTTAAGATCCATATATTTACATACAACATATCACTAATGACAACTAACCTGAGAGGAAACTTTTTCGCATGCTTGCTTTGTGTGGTAGTATGTCAACATGTAGTTTATGTTCAAGCTGTTAAATGTTCTACCGAATGAGATAAAGAGCACAAACATTGAGTTTTTCACTAACACCATCAATTTTAGATTTATCTCATGATAAAAGTTGTACAATACAGGAAGTTTAATTCTAGGCTTTAAGACCGAAACGATACGCGAATACACAATACACCTCTAGATTACGTTTTTGATCTTGCTAGTGTAATCCTTTAGTAATTTGGAGCATCCACTTAGGAATATTCACTAGAATATATTTTAGCTGATGTTAGTGCATGTTTAATTTCTATGATATTATAACTTTTGATGATGCTACGCAATACACATCTTTAGATTTTAAGTATTCCTTGTAAATAATTAATAACTATGCAGCGATTTCAAGACACATTTCGCTTAGATTCCTGCACAGCGAAAGCGAATCACTGTGCTAGACACACAATTTATTTGCAGGCATTAATGTTACGAACTTTCATACAGATGAAAAATGCTTCTAGATCAGCTTAGAAAAGAATAATTGCTGACTCCTGTGATTTCACTATTTCATTGAAATAATTATAGCATATCCCCCATGGAACTGTAGGAAGGAAGGATGAAGGAGAATTATAATTTATAATATACTGAGAATTATAATGGAAGATCGTTGTGCTATTTCGTAAAACCCATTTAGTGCTTCAAGAGAGCGTTCAAGTAAAATATTTCATCTAATTTGCCGTAAAAAGTAATTTGTAACTTCGAGTTTGTAATGACGTACACATACATGTTTATATATATAACATTTATCATTTACACTTTATGAGTACGCATAATAATTTCAAAATGAAAGGTAAACAAGTATCTAATTAGTTTGCTCATTAGGTTAAATTTCCGGTAATTTGTAGTTATTATTTGTGCTTCATTTCAAATAATATTGTTTTATTTATTTATTAGTATCTGTGTATTGAAATACCTACTGTTATAATATATTTTTACGTGATATTACACGCCGTGCTGTATTGTGAGACATCAGTGTTAAAGCATTGGTAATGTTAATTACATACATGCATAATTGATAACTAGGTAATAATATAATATTTTATAATTACTTTTTACAGCTAAGTACAGTATATACCTTGATAATAGTTTAAATATATTTGATCCACGTTCTTGCTCTTAAAAATAAATTAGTCACACATCTTTGCATCGAATTTGATCAATATTTTCCCATGAGAAACACCTCTTTAAGTATACAGATAATACACCCAGTAGAAAAACACAAATACCGTAAAAGCAATAGGGAAAATGACCCGAGATGCTTCATCGATGTGCTTTGCACACTGTTGATAATTTACACCTTTCTTTGCAGCAATTTCGTCAAAAATGTCCTCCTCGCACTGATCATTTCGGTCGAGTTGATGTATATTATGTTGGGACAGACGCAAATGACTCTCAGAAACCGTCATGTACTGATGATTTGGATTTTCAATAAAGCGAGCTTCCAAGTGGTTTCCTGTTGAGCCTCCAATTTTTTCTTTGATCTGAGGAAAATCAAGCGAATTTACATTTTGTTAGAAATCAGCGTATCTTGGCCATACTGTGCTTTAGTTTCCTTTAATATTATACATATATTATCCTTTCTCTGAAATCATAAACTTATATTTCATATGAAAAACAAAGCAAATGTTTGCTTGATTGAAGATATACTTTTTTGTGTTTTCTTCTTTGTGTGGCACTACTACAAGTTGTGCAATATGTAGTCTATTTTATAAATTGAATTCGTGTGTAAAACTTGTTTGTGTGAGTGTGAATTGTTCAAAAAGCTTTGTTAACTATTGCAAAAACCAAATGTTTCACAATAAAACATCTGCGACATTGCTATTGTCGCGTCGCACTTCATGTGGCAACCCTACTATAAAATTACTTTTCATGGTTTTGTAATTTCCTAAACAGCAAGGAAGATGTTTGCCCACCTGATAAGAAAATGAGAAACCTAAAAAATGACTAGATGCTTTTGTTATTCAACTGTGGAAATTGTACAAACACTTTCATTGTGTTACTTTGATGTTCCCCTTTGATTAAACTGCCTTGATTGAAGAAGTATTGTATAAAATTATTTGTGAACTCTCGCAGATAAATTAATTGCATAAGAAAATAAAATAAAATTTCATTTTTAGAAGGTTCTAGTTTATAGTCACCTGCACCAGAGTATTGCTGATTGGTGAGCCGGCTTTGGAATTATCTTCGGACTCACCCGTCCCTTCAGAATGAGGCATTCGTCGAGTAATTGGGTCACTGCTTGGATGCCGAGAAACGGATGCCATACCACCACTTCCATTACCACCACCGGTTTTCTGTTGAGTTTTATTCCGACAAGCTTGCTGGCCCCCCAACCTCCATAAATAGTTGACCACGGTAAATTCCATTAAAGCCAAGAAAACAAAAGCTGTGCAAAAACAAAAATTGTATATCCATTCAACATTATCCATCCATACAGTATACCAGTTAGCATTTAAAGCATCAACATTTACAAGTATTTTCAATGGCTGCATATTACACAGTGAATAAAATGCCTAAAATGCATGGCAGTAGATTTTAGTCCTCATTTTTTCTTAAACAAACACAAGGTAATGGTAAAACAAATCACGCAAATGGACCTCCTCTATTCTTATTTCATTAGAGGCTTGTCCCTGTTGAATTATTTTTGTGTTTTTCATTGAAAGAGTTGGATTCTGGTTCTTTCTACTCTATTCATCTATTCAACTCTTTTATTTCACAAAAAACTAGGTATGTGTACAAGTGTGCTGGGCTACAGAAACCAAGAACAAATTATGTGACATAAAGCTGCAAGATACAAATAATTTGTCCCTGACTCTCAGATAGAGTGACAGTGATGTTGGCAAGCCATGTACATAAAACACCATATATATGAAAATGTATATGGTGCAAAGTGTATATAGAGTTATCTGATTCTTGTATTTTTCAGCTAGAAAATTGAAGTGAATCCACGATTCTACCTTACGTTACGTGCCGGAGGACATTCTCTGATTCTCCTATTTTTCTAATAGTCTTCTAATATTTAATTTGTTTGACCCAAAACCACATTTTTATGAATACAGAAAATGACTTCTGTGACTTGAGAAATAGAAGAATAACAACCCAACGAAAATTGTGATAAACCGACAAAGTTGTAAAACCTTCAAAATTTCATTTAGTTTATATGCACATTCTAAAACACTACGTTTATTAGATGCCAAATGCACAAACGAGTGTCTCAAATGAGAAAAGAAAGTTTGTGGGATTTTTTTTGAAACAGTAAAAAAGTTTCTTTCTATATTCTGTTCGTCTAACTGACATACACATAATGTAATATTAGGTTATTCTGTCGGCGCTAACCGCCTAATGCCAACACATTATGAATCATGAGTAAAAGTTCTTACCGGTGCAGGCTCCCATCCAAACGTCAATGGCTTTGACGTAGCTCGATTCTATGTTTTCCTGGATGTCTGTGTAGTAGAAAAAAATCACAATCAAACGATGCACTTTTACGTACGATTTGTACATCACATTCATCATTACACAACAGCAAGGGCACTACATTCATGTCGTGTCAAATGTCGGAAAAGCATTCCTCTCATCTAGTTTTCAATTTGACACGAAAAACAACCGGTTTTGTGAAATTTAAAACAAACAAATGCACATAAAGCTTTTGCAATCCAAGTTTGACTTCTCTTAGTGTCGTTTTATCCAATAAACAAATACCCTTGGACGGGTAGGCTAGTAAACTAGGTAAGCCAACATAAGATCGTGTCGACCAAGGCAACTTGTGTTCTTTCATGTATGAAGTCTAAGTTTAGTTTACAATACTCTCAACCATATTGGGTATCGATACGTGTCATTTAAATGTAGAAATAATGAATGGAACGTGTTTGGGTGCGATATGGAGGTTTTTATTAAAGATAATATTTTGTTCAACCTTCATCCACAAAAGTATGTATTTCATCAATTCTTCGTGAAAATCATAAATTTTGGACGAGAGTTTAGACTGACAGTTCTAATATCCAATAAAAGGTTTTGAAAGTACCATTATCTCAAGCACAGGGAACATTTGTCTAGAGAAGCTACTTCCCATCCATTTCTCTCGTCGAGTACTACTCGACGCGGCGTAGGTATCTGTAAAGCATGGACAACGAATGAGTTAGGAAACCAGTAGGTTATCCTGTGAAACTGATATCGACAAACGGAAGTGACTGTGCATCTCCATCTCCATTCAGAATTTGATTTAGGAGGGAAACTCGATACTTTCTTTTTGGTGAAAGGAAACATGTAGGACAAACCATAAAATAAATGAACAGACGAAAGGCATGTAATTTGTTTAAGATGAGCATTCAAATAAGCGTGATGAGGTGGATTGTGGTTGGAAGATGAACGGGGGATTTTGCCTTAAGTAGAGTAACAACTCATGGTGTAAACTCGGGATGATGGTAAATATATCCTTGGAGTCCTTTTGCAACATTCAAAAGGGAAAATTTTCCAATAAAAGGTTTGTACAAAAGACAAGAGGAAAGTACACATTTACGAACGAAGTAGTCGTTAAAAAGACACCCAGCAAAGTGAACTGATGACTTTTTGTGCACCTCGGTATAGGTGAGCATCGAGAAGTTGTGTTGCCCTGTAGTGGCTCTCGAGGTGGCATGGCATGAACAAATTAAGAAGTAGTAGATTGGAACCAAGTCATAAAACAAATACGGAATGCAATGATGCAATACATGTAGTGAAAGTTGCTCGCTGTTTTACGGGTACTAGATGGACTGTAATTTTCGTGAGCCTTGTTTGACATGATAACAGATATATAATACATGTATGTTAACTTTATAATATAATGGTAACGATATAAGATTAATTAGAACAAGGAAAATGAATTTCCGTCGATTTTTTTTATTTTTAAGGAAGTAATGCAGTTTTTCTGTTATAGCTCCATGACCTGAATGGTAAAAAGATGCTAGTGGAGTATATCTGACTGAATGAATTCGAGTGTATGTTTACTCAGCAAAACCAACGAAGTACAAAAATAACATTTCGTCCAACTTTAGACCCTTTGTATACCCAACAAATAAAAGTCACATTTGGCGTAACATAGGCAATGAAAAATTCTCCAGGGAGAAATTTAACAAAGGACATCTCACCTCAGCTCACCTTCACATGTGTTTTTATGGAGAATCATTCTATTCTTGCACAAATGCATATATATTGTTGAATAGGTAAATTGAAAGTGTAGGCGCATAAAACGACATGATGGTATGAGAAAAAATGGTAAAAAAAAATTCCATTTATGCTGCAAGGTTTTAAATATCCAATTTCAACGCATTTTATTTTATCATCATTTCCATGTAGATTCCATGGCTTCCAAGTAATAAATAGGTAGAAATAGTAAAAGTAGGCAGGGTTCTACTTTTTCCTTGGTCATCATGATTCATTCATGGTTAATAAAAATAATATAAACTTCTGGTGATAGTGATTAAAGCTGTCAGCTTTCACGAATCGTATTACTACCGTCTACTCCGAATTAGACCTGGATGTCCGCACAGAAATAAAAACTTTCACTGCATTCGAGTTCTAGTTGATCAAACACTGTCAAAATATTATATTTCGGTAATCAGAGTCCCGTCTACGATAATAAAACATTACACATAAATGTGTATGCATGTCTGTGCCGTGTACATATTGGTTAATCTCTTGATTTTTTTCATAGCAAAACAAAAGTGTGGGAGAACTTTTGCCCATTCACCGGGCGCATTGTCCACTGTACATGTTGAACGCAAAATGCAATCAGAAACCAATTGTTGTGTGGTGAGTCGGTTAACTGAATAGCTCTTGGTGGTATGCCCATTCAGTCGTTGAATTCGACGTGATAGCTTAAAGAAATGAGATAATAGTGGAAAAAGAGGAAACTTTGCTGCACAAACGATTTACTTTCACCTATTTTCAGATCTGGTATGTGTAAATGGTAGTATACATACGTATAATGCTTCCTATATCTTTGCAGTACATAAATTAATGTTGACTACTTTCCCGTCTTTTAAGTTGCCTATTATCTGATGGGAATTCAGTTTTGTGGTTGGTGAAGGTCTCCATTTTGGTGCAAGCATAAATTTTCACATGGTGAATGGGAAGAACCAGAAGACTATAAAGAAAAGAAGCCCTCCTCTGGAGTTTATGCATCAACTGTTTAATGGTTTCTCTGCATTATTGTTTGTAAGTGTTCACAATGAAAGGAAATCCTTTAGTTGAATGACTAGAGATATATTGACGAAGGTAAACCTTATTCTCTCCCCCCCAATCACCACCACCACCACAAAGCGGTCTGCATAGTAAAGATTGAACGAGAAAGGAAATATGTGCATTTTGTTACTAGTGCAATGGCACTATCAAACCATCACTAGTTTCAAGAAATACACAAACAATATTGTGAGTTTGGTTAACACAAAGTTAGATAATAATATCTGAAGTTTTTGAGTAGTTTCCAAATAAAAAAGGGAAAAAGGATGAGAGTGAAGGACGTTTTTCCTGAAGAATCATATTATATTGGTAATACTTTGGAAATACGAGGTAAAATTACATATAAAAATGTATAAGGAAAGAAAAGAAAAGCGAAGAAAAAATCTATATATTGTCTATAATTCGATACCTATATATACACGTGGAGTGGAGTCACTCATTTATAGATACAAGCGAGCGGCGGACTATCAGCCAAGTACATACATAGTTGGTTGAGGGTAAGATCAAGAGATTTATTTGAAATGAATAGTGACTGATGAAAGCGGAATTTTTGCTGTTGGCAACTTTCTATAAAAATATATCTATTGTAGATATATAAATATGTATATAATGTACTCAGAGAGGAAAAGTGAAAAGAACAAACTATTTTGGAAGGCGGGGAAAAGGGAAAATGCACTCACTTGTGGCTTTTGAAGAAACTGTTAGGAGAGTTGTGATTCCCAAAGTGACCCGTCCAGGGACAGCGTTGACATCCATCCAAAAAGCAACCCATGAAATAACAACCATGAGTATAGTTGGCAGGTAACTCTGAACTAAATGGAACCCCAGGAGTCTGGCTAGATGAAATTCCGCCACGAGACAGCTATAATTTCCTGCGTTAAAAACATCACCAGAGTAAAAAACCATAGGAACGGGGAAAAGATGCTCCATTGCCATGAGCGCATAAAAAGTAACAACCCCGAATCATACCACCACCGCATCGTGCACAACTTGAGTTATGAAGTTTACACTTGAGTGAATGTTTTTGGCTTACAAGTTTGAACACTTAAAAGTATATAATACCGTTGGCTAATCGGAAAAAATAAAAATCAATCGTCAGCTTACCTATTTGAAACGACTCTTTACATTGCGTTGCCACGATGTCGACCATCTCAAATTGGGTCATTCCAAGTTTAGCTGTGCTTATCGGCTTTTCTTCCTTCCATTGCAAAACTAGCTCCTCAGTAGTTTTCGAAACTGCAAACAGGCAGATCACACACATCACATAAGAGTGGCTCCGACAAAGTGCATTATCTCATATTGCAAAGTGAACTTACTTGAGCTTATAAAAACAACAAAAACGTCAAGCTCGAAAACATACAAAGCAAAAAAGCCTAGCTTTTCCGTATAAAAAATAATTTATCAAAGATCATCAAAGCAAACAAAAAGTTTTCCGTTTTAATAAGTCCTTGTTTTACTCTCTTGTGACAAAAAATATTTTTTATTTGAAATTTCAGTCGATTCCAAGTGGAGTACCAATTAGTATCTAGTGCAATAGTTCATATTATTATTATTAATATAAAGCATTCTAATTTCGAATATATCAAGTGAAGCGACATACACTGCTTCAAATATTATTGGTAAATATATGAGTACGATACGATGAGTGCAATATCAGCAATGATAAATTGCTTTTCTTGTCTGCTTTCAAATTTTGCTGATTTTTTTTGCTTTTTAGATTTATTACGAGATTTTAATGAATATAAAAGACCAAACAGAATGCTCGGCAGACCGTTATGAGCAAAGAAGATAATGAAGTAAGGTCACAGCAAAATATTGAAAAAAACTGTAGTCGATTTGGTTTCAAATGACAAATTCAGTGCCCAAATGAGAGAAAGCAGCTAAACAAGTTGCTAAGTATTTATGTTAGACTGACTCCATATGTTCATATGGAGACCGGTAAATCACATCCAAGTATCACTGTATACTGTTCAGATGTCCATGTGCATCCTTTCTATAAGGGTTTGAGAACCAAATATATATGCTATAACTATAACTAACTATAATCAAACATACAATAATTTCATTGTGCTCTTAGATTACCAAAAAGATACGCTAGAAATACTATCTCTATCTAAGCTGAATGATATTCTTCATATAATGATGTACTCATACTGATCCCTTTTCAGACATTATCACTTAATTTCATTGAAATACGGGATTGCCCCTCAGAATACTAATGCCAATACATTTATGTTATAAATGTTCATGGCTCAAGCTCATCTTTGCATGATCATCCTCCCTCACGCTCTAAAGAACACTATGTAGTTCATCTTGCATGAGAAAGCTTTAGCGTTATCCTTCTCATTCAGATACATATCTCTCACTCAAAACTATTTACATTTATTTGAATACTACCAGCAGCATGATTCTTTCGTAATTTTCCCTCAAGTATTTATTACACTATATAATGCTATTAAATATCAGCACGACCGCGTATCTCTTTTTTTACAAAAATAATCCATACTCCAAGTTACTCATACACAAGCAAATTTGAATGATAAAATGTAAATAAAATAAATAATATGAATCTGATATGCTATATACCAAAGTAATTCTGGAAAGATGTCTTGCCGTCTTTTGCCTCACTTACCAAGTCAGTGAAAAATTGGAACCTTGAACCTTAAGGAAATACAATAACTTATGTTTATCCTTAAGGCTTACGTACTTACATGTAAAAGGCATTTTACTTTTTCGTGTAATGCTTTCACTCGCGGATATATCCAACTTGCCGGAGGACTAAAAATTGGCTTTGAAGAATAAGAAGCTTATGTGTATTCAGATTGTACGGAGAAAGTTACAATACAGCACAGTAAGCTAAAAAGGGAAAGTTGGAATGAAAATACCGCCATTGCAGAGAGCGTGTACATTGCTATCATGTATTAATAACTTGGAGACAACCGGAGAAACAAAATGAATATGAAACCAAGATTTTTTCAATTTGTTTAACATTTTTAAATTAAACCTACGATTAGCGTATATGCTTATAAGAATATTTCATTCGTGGTTTAGATGGCATATGGTTTATCTACATCAACAAGCAATGTAATAATCACTCAAGCTGTATTTTTTCTTATATGAAGTAAGAATTGTAAGCCTAATGTGCGTAAAATTTAAAAGCATGCATTAAATGTCTACCAATCCATCCGTCGTTGGCAAAAAATATTTGTAGCTTGCTAAGTATAAAGATGAAAAGGCGAGAGAAAATGCATAGATCACTGTAAAAAATTGTATGCATCATAAATCAAGCATGATATTTGAACAGCTTGTCAAAGATGACTCTTCACACGCAGATGAAAGAGAAGTCCTCTGTCGGTAGTGATGAGATGAGTACTTATACACACAAACATGTATGCAGTTTAATGCAGACAAGTAGAAATACTGCACAATCTTTATACAAGCAGCGGCATCAACATTACGAAAGACAGATACCAACTATTATTCTCCCTGCCACTCTACTTTGTTTCCTTTGTTATGACTTTTGTCAACCATGGAGTTCATAGGTTGAAAGTAATTCTAACATTTCTCTCATCCCCAACAATCTGCCTCGTATTTCAATGTGATCCCTTCTCGAGTCCCTCTTCCTTCCTTTTCTCATTTTGTCCTCTTTTCATGAAATCACCCAAAAAATATAGAACTTATTTTATGTGATAAAAAACAAAGGAGCAGTTACGTATATTGGTTTTAGTATGTGTGCAGCGATATGTCTTAACAAAAAAGCCTTGAGTATAATAGGTAAAAACAAAAAAGGCGAATGTATATTACATGAAAGAATAAAACATATTAGACTGTTGAAGAAGATACTCGAACAATGAGTTGTGAAATCAAGATAACCGTTGATTTATTTCTTATTGAACGTCTCATTCGGAACCCACAGCTTACCGTTACCACAGCTTAAATCATTCTTAAGTACTGATTTCCAATATGCAGTTAGTTAAACTATCTGACCTTTCCTGGGTTTTTAGTCGAATGAGAATCTCCAAAATCATTTCTGGATACCGAGTTTTACTTAAAAGCTCACGTATTTCCAGAAATTTCCTAAGATAATTTTAGAATTCCTTGTAGTTTACGTCTTATCAAGGCGACAAATAGCCGGACGGCCGGATGAAATACAGTTCAGTGGTACATTCTCAATATGTACTTTCTTCAAGTATCTAATAAACTTCATTTCCAAGATTATGTGTATTATGTAATGTAGTAGATGATGGTGCACCAAAATCATCAGGAGGAAAAGGAATAAAAATAAAAGACTACTAACTGACTGAAATACTAAAATACCAGCAGCAAAAGCAACCAACCCACGCTGCAAATATGACAAAAAACACAAGTACACTTGCTATTATCAACCTCACAACCCTTACTCTACTTTCTTTCTATTCTTCTCCTTCATCTTCCCTTTTTTTATGTATTTCGGGCTTCACTACAAAGTTCAAGTATGAAGTAGTCGCATTCAAAGAGAGCACACAAGCAGAAAAGGAGGGTATTGAATATAGAAACAGTAGCTGGAGCCTTTTTAAAGAAAAAAATAAGCGGAAACAAAAATGAATGGAACAGGGGACTAGTATGAGTATTATTATGTATGTAGTGCTTCTTTTGACTTTGGATCACTTTTCGTTGTTCTGTCTCTGTGAAAAATACAAAACACAATATAAGTTTAGTTTGTACAATACAACAGTTGCTTTGCATCACATTATTATTGCAGCGTGCCCCGTAACTGGATTTCTTCTATGCATACCTAAGTAAGTATTAGAAGAGGAAGAGACTGCATAACGAACATGCAAAGGATCTCTTAAAAATTCAAGACACATGGAAAACAATTTTGCAATAGTTTGCCAAAGTACATATGGGAATAATACTAGACAACAAATTGCTGTACAGTGTACAGATGTAGTTGTTAAATTTCAACAAAACAAAAATAGTGCATATTGGAAAGAATGAGCATCCTGTTAAGTTTCAGATAATGTAAGGCTTGGGATACAATTTCAGTCAGAAGAAGAGCTCAAATACATACTTGTTTACGAAATATTAAATCCGTCAAAACTTGTTGCCTTGGAAGCAAAATTCTTCAGTAAGTAGTCACCTTTCATATATGCCGTTTTAGTGGCATTTTACTGCAAACAACCTGATCAACTTTTATAGCATATGAGAGGTTCTTAATGAGCTAATTGTCATTCATTAGTTATAAAAATGTAAAAACCCCATACGTACCTCCATGGCGGCCTCTAAGGAGTTTACCGACTTAGCATGGAGTAATGCAGTCTTTTGGTCAGAATTTTCTGCATTGGAAGAAAACCAAACTTGTGGATGATAATATTTACAGGTCATGGATGAACAAATGAACTAAAACCTAACAAGAACCAGAGTATATTACACAAAACTAGAGCACATTCCTGAAAATGAATACGGTTCGAGTATGTTCAATCTGCATAAGTAATGCTAATCAGGTATTTTTGTACAGAAGCTTACTCTGAGGATCATCAACAGCAGAAGATACAGTTTGACACACGACTATCTCAATATTTGCTTCGACAATAATATGAAATAAAAACTACACACTTTGAAACATATGGAAGTAGCTCTTCATTTGGAAAATGAATAGATGACCAATTACTGTTGATCGAAGTGTACATATTTTATTATTTTACTTTTGACTGAAAATGAACTACCTAGCTAACATGAAACTTTTTAACCGTTAGGACTGGTGACGGATACAAAAGAAAATTGAAAGATTCTTGGACATTTAAGGAATTGTATAAAGTTTACATACGACAACACTTTTATCTCAGTACACAGTTTATCAGCATCAGAGGATAATCCTGACTGAAACTGGGAGAAAAATTAAACATTTTAGATTTATTTATTGTACAGATTAGGGAAATAATATAGAATTTATGCTAGGAACCCCAGCTTTCTCCATGTGATCTCAAAGCAAGGGAAAAGTTCAAAAAAGTTATACAAATTGTGTTGTCATACGCCTGAATTTTACTCTATAACCCCCGTAACTTTTAATCCCATTGATCCCAGGTCAACTTTGGCTAGAAAGTAGGGTATTATAATGCTGATTCAACTTTATAAAGTTTGGGCGAAATCATGGACGAAACAAGTTGTCGCGTAATTTTGCAGGCAGTCGGACAGACGGACATTGTGAATTAATAAGTAGCTTCCTCTACCAAGTAATTTAGTTTCTGGAAAAACTTAAACTCTCCTGGTGAAATCCCACCAGCTAACATTATTTATTGAAAAATTTAGATGTGCACATATGCATGTATTTCATATTAACAAGTGCGCTAAACCTTAAAACATTTTGGATTCTATACCCCAATTCACAATAGTATATTCTCATTGCCATATTAAATTGAAATATACGTTATAGCAACATGGCTCGGTTCAATTTCATGGTTGAAAGAAAAGGGTACAAAACAGTTATTTCTTCTTTTTTTATAGGTCGACTTATCGTTTGAAAGAGAAAACATACCACAGATTCGTTTCATCGATGATAGTAGTGAAAACTTCTTTAATAATAATATGACCAGTTTTGCTCCTCTACGTTTCCTCATGTTTCAAATATTAATTAGCATCTGTCCTCGGCGAGAAAGAATAAAAGAGAAAATATATGAGTAGAGCAGAGACCATTAGCACAGCTTGCGGTATTATTATTGCTTCTTTGTAATACAATAAAAGTGAAATCTACATATACCGCATATACATATATCTGCATACGCAAATAAACTTCTTAATTATTCACGCTAATGTAGACCACTTAATCTTGTTTTGTATTAGTGCAACCGATTCATGCAACTAAGCAGAATCAAGAATCTCAGGCGTGGCGAATTATAAAAGAGAAAATGGTTCCTCTAAAAGAAGTCTCATTTGAAATTGTGCCTATTCATACATATGTTGTACAGTACGACACATGCGTAATATCGTTTTTGATGAAAATTCAGCGGCTAGAATTTAAAAGCAGCTATGAATATGCTACTCCAAAACAGTTTTTAGTTTCGCTATCTATTTGTTGTTGTTTTTTGGTTTCTATTGCGCAGTTATTCATGAATTTTATTATTATTTAAAATGGGTAAGTTGAATACAGTCAGGAAGTACACATATTATTAGTATCTCAAAATTATTGAAAGCTTCAGACAAAATTTAAGTAGGTACGAAACTAACGAAGCCTAAATAATATCATTTTTGTTTTTGAATGCTTTTCTGTAGAAAAGTATCATTAAACGAATTGAAAGCACTAGTATGTGAGTAGGTACATATACACACATATAACATTACGTTACTGTTTAAAATATAAATGAAATATGCCTACGCTCGCATTTTCTAAATTCACTCCACTTCTCTTGAAACAACATGAAAGGTTTGCTTTCACCGAAGAAAACAGAGCCAATTAGAAACGCATGACACAGTAAATAATTTTATGGTGAAAAAATATTAAAATATAATGTAAAATGTCCTTTCAAACTCTCCTCTCTAAAAGTCTATACAAAGTTGTTTTGAGTTAAAAGATCGTGTGGCAAATATACCACCTCTAACATTCTTCCAGAAACAAAAACCCTTTTAAGTAAACTTTTCCTCCACACTGCCTTGTAACTTGTGAATTCCTTTCATTTTACTGTGGTACTGACTTAGCAATATTGCAGGTACGTACATAGCTTGGTTTGACACATTTTCACATGAAACAGATGACGTTTTCATAGAATAATAGCTAACTGTTCAAAAGTAACTGAATTTTCCAGTTGTCTATATTATTTGCTACAAAAGTGAATAACAACAACAAATAAAATGATAACAGGTACGTAAGAGTACTTACCACACGCCTGCCTTGTTCTTTATACACATCAGTTACTCCTTTCAAATTCATTTTCCATTTCCTTTCTTTTTATATTTAAATTTTGTAAAGATGATGGCCTATACTCATTTCACAATTTGTCGTTTCATTCACAAAAAGAAAGAGGTTCTATAGTAAGTGGAGAGCACTACTGTTAATATAAATTCAAAAACTTTTACATTTTACGATAAAACTTTCTTTGACTCACTCGGTCTGCTTTCCCTTTTTTCATCTTCAAAATTAGAGGCCCAGCTTTGAACAAATGAACTTTAAAAACTTTTTCTTGAACTTATCAATCAATATGGTTTTTACTCGGACTTCCTTATGAGCTTCTCAATTCACCCTTTGTTTTTGTTCACTTTACAAATGAATTGTTCCAAATGAGTCGAAGCAGATGCACAACATATGGTACCTACATAAAATGATTCCTTTTGCAAATTGAGCCTCATACAAAAGTTAAATTTTCTTTTCTGAATAAACAGATGAGTTGATTAATTACAATTTCCATGTATTTGCCACATCACAAACCTAAACTTCATTTCCTTCTAATTTACCTACTTCATTTTTCTTAAAAGTCTACATTACATTATTAAGTTCTAGCGAAGCATGGAAAACTTTGTTCAAGGCATTCTGTCAGCTAAGCTGAGCTGTCTACTAAAGAGCAACAAAAGAGAGACGGCATGTCATAAAGTATGTAGAAAATTAATTATAGCTGTGTGCACAAATGAAAACTGTTGTTCATGATCTTATGATAACTTACAGCTGGCAACCTCCATTGTACAGGTTTGTCTATCCAGTGGAAATTTGGAGAGGTCCATCATACACGAAAACGTCACTTTCAATCTATTGAACAGAAATAATCAAATAAAAACACACAAAATAGAGATACGTAGACGTATGTACTATTACGACCCAGTTCGTGCTAACTGGGCGTTTTAACTACAACATTTCCTGTTTTGGAGGGTCTCATGTTGGCGTTCTCCTTCAATACCTACTTTCTCCAGTCATTTATTAATGTCATCATTTCGTGTCTTATTTGGAAAGGAAAACATCTTTCTCTGGCATATCCTCAAGAAAAATTGTATTCATCTTCTGCGATGTAAAAAACGTGCTACTTTTACCGGAAGAAAAGTCCACTGTGACAGCGAGGAAGAAACATGACATGAACATCCCGTCGTGAAATTTTTGTCTTACCTTAGCATATACAGGATCTTTCCATCAGGGTGTATTCTAACCAAGACGTTTGGCACAGTGACAAACTGAAAATCCGCTTCCTTTGCGTTGGGGAAGTAGACCTCGGGTTTCCAGATGGCTTTGACAAGGTTAGGATCGTTCAAGTCCATTGCACGTTTGATTTTCTCATGCTTCAAGCGCTCATCCACCCACTGCTGACGAAGGTATAGGTCAACCTTGTAGTCCTGTCAAAGCATTCAAAGTGTTCAATCTTCATAAGCCAAGTTGACTAATGGTGTCTATGAGGTGTGCATAAACTATGTATTAAGCAATAATGAGCAACCTTTCGAGAAGTAAGTCTTATCATTATTTATTTCCGGTTGCTTGTACATTATTGATAAAAAGGCAGAGTCATGAAAAGGCTACAGGTAAATAGAATTCAAAATTCTTCAGGTTTCTAGTTCAAAAAACTAACAAATGACTTGCAAGAGTGAAAGTAGTGAAAGTGATCTTTCTGAACGTGGACTAGGTAAAATGTACAAAACTTGTACAGTAGACATTTCGAGACCCTACCTTGACAAGAAATCCAATAATAAAAAAGTTTGGTTCTCTTCACTTCATACACTTACACATAAGACGCTGTTTTGCATCCCCATCAGTTTCACTACGTTGGAGACTTTTCAAGCAAAGAAACAATTTCGCTAATGAGTATGCTATGTTCAAGGCTAGATCATAAGTACTTACCATTGTTAGTGGACTAGGTGACCCAAAACTCCTTACAAACAACTCGCAGTTCACCGAGGTTGGTGTATTATCTGAAAAAATAACGAAAGAATTACCCATGTTACTGGCATCTTTTTATTCGAAAAATGTTGAAAAAAATATTCCAAGTAAGTGAAAACCAGAAAGCAATGCTTCAGAAGAATAGTGGATTGAGGTAACTAGTTCCGAATACCATTTTACAGCTTATTTCAATAAAAACCACAAGTCACGTACTTGCAATACATATTTTTGTGTGATGCCTGAATTTTTAACAGATCTATTTTCAACATGCATACATGCATACTTATATGTATATATGTAGTTCATATGATACGTACATTTTATTGAAAGAAAGCATAATTTAAGTAGAGAATACATGCTTGCCATTTGATAGCTAATTCCATTCGGTATCATATGAAGACTAACCATATGCAAATAAACATTGATTACATTAGTTGATCAATATTTTTGTATCCTTGATTTTGCTTTTTCAAAATTAAACGTATAAAATTTTAGAGGTTAAAAGAGTTAAATGACCTATTAGAAAGTTGCTTATATGCATGAGTTTGTACGAGGAATACATAAGTTCAAATTACGGAGCCATGGTTTTCACAGGCCAGTTGGTCATTTTGTCGTTTCAAATTGGTATGAATTTATTTTCCACACAATCTGTTTTCAACTCTTTTAATATTATACACACTTTTGCGTATTGAAATTATAACTTTTACTCGAAGTCTTTGTATACATTTATGCATGATCGTAACTATTTAAATACAGTAGAAAAAAACAGGGTACTCTTTCTAGAGTAGTGAATTAGTTTGAACTTTTGATGATAAACTATTGGCATTTTCATACTACATATATAATACCTAACTTTTTCATTCAAGGATATTACAGCGGAAATGAAACAAGTTTTTGGTATCGTATACATAAAATTTGTCCAATAACTTTAAACTTTGGTATGATGTTCAAAGTAAATTAAATGAATATCATATCGCACGCAGATTGGCATATAAGACATTGAGAGTTTGTGAACATAATATTTTGAGATGTGTATGAAAACAAAGGATTTTATGCATATGAATGTAAAAGTAGCTATAAGTTAACATGGGAAAAATCTTCATACCTGAACTAACTTACGTTAATATAAGCTAAACCCTGTTTTAGGTGCAAAATCAATTCTAGGAGATATCAAAAGTTACATAAAAGTTGAGCACACAAACGCTTGCACCAAAACCAATTTCTAAATTGAAATCCGAATTCAACCTCGCAATGTCTATCAGAATTTTACTTGAACGGGTCTTCAACTAGTTGTTCAACTAGTTCAATATTGTTACTCTTTAATTCAACCCTTGTAAAGTTGTGCTAAACCAGAAGTGTACTGAAGTTACGAAACTCATAAATATATATTTAAAACACAGAATAAACTAACTTTTACTGACCCACATACTATTTGCATTTTATTATATTTGCTTACCAGCAATCAGGATCGAAAAAAGTACGATGTTCTGTAGTTTAATAGAGATCACATAGAACATAAACAACAGCATCAAATACAATGGAATATCTTTCTCCTGTGTAACCGGTTGCTTTATTGTGCCGAGACGAAGCATGCGGATGAGTGGATATGAATGTCCCTGCCATTTATGGTTGATAAAACCAAACTTTATATAGATGTATGTAGTTGTGTAGGTAGTGAGGCAAGATAACTAGTTGCAGAGAGCACTTTCTCGTTCTCATATAATTCGGATATTTATCCTCACCCTCATCTTGAAAGTGTTTTTAACTTTGAACGTGAAATTTTGTGGTTTTTATTATATTTTTACGACTAGAGCACACTAAAAATTGTACGTGAGTATCATGCAGTACGCCTGAATGCATTATAAAAATTCTTTTCTTTTCATGCTTGGAGGAAGGATCAAAAGCTCGAATAAGAAAATACGAATTCAAGAATCCTCTCAACTGAAGTAAATATATGTACAATTCGGACAGCTTTGCTACAAAATGGCATATAAATCTACTAGTACATGTACGAAACATTTGAAATGTATGTTTGTAATGGGATATTATGGTAGTATGGCATTATATAAGACAAATGACGGCAGTTGTAAATATATCTTTCTGTCCTGACGAGGATGAGTAACAATGAGACACTAGAGTAAAAATGGTGTTACACTCGACACTTGTCTCATCTCACACTTTTCTTACATAATATGAATACGTTACATAACTGTTCTCACTATTCTTGAAGGGTAAATGTAAAATGCGGAAAGAGAATAAGGAAAAACTTACAATGCATTTGGTAGTTTTTTTCGTACTTACTTAAATGATTCGTCGGCGTTGCACGCCTATCATAGCCCCGTTTTAGTAGTTGATCTAGCATACTAAGGTCCTCCACTGTACCAGCATGTCTGTGTAATTGGCAAGTAAAGAAATTTACATATTAAAGCTGTAGGCGAGAAATTAAAGTTTACAATAGTTTATGTCATTTACATACTCTGTATTCTTTTTTTCTAAAAAGAAAGTTCTACCGTGAGAGACAGCAGCTAATGTTATCAAAATTTAAGAAAATGTTTAAATTATATTTAAATTATAAGTTAAGCAATAAGGATATACGAAATATCTTAGAGATATAATCGGTAAAAGTATTTAAATAAGTTGTTTAAATATATGCGCAAGTGTTTAAAACAAGAGGAAATACTTTTTGCAACCATTCAAGTGAAAGTAGTTACAGCAGATCCCAAGGAAATCCCATAACATTATACTTAGCATCGTACAATGAAGTAACAGTACACCACATACTATACTATGTATACTTACTGACTGTCAAGTCAGCCTCATCTTGTCCTGTTTTTATCATACTGGAAAAAATCTTCATTTAATTTATGTTTAAGAGACGCGACGGCGACGACCTACCTTCAAACTTTTTTTCTTTTCAAACAATTCGTTCTGTAAGACCAAGAGCAAGCCAATTAAGAACATTTTATGTTGTTTCTGAGTGGGTGAAAGTGAAAACCAGTGTTAATAGAATTTTCTTCTTTTATAAATCACCCTGATTTTTTAGACTAGAACTAGAACATGCACATACCCCACATTGTAAAGATTGCAATAACAAACAATAATCTAAGGCGACTTTGCTCTAGAAGCACCCCTGTCCCAAAGGATTTTATTTTCATTTTGTCAAAATCAACATCATAGTAGACAAGAATGTTATTACTTTAACAACACTGTCGGTTTCAGAAAGAAATACGCAGTTTCTGCTTCCAAGAGGAGGCATAATTGTTTCATGTAACGCACTGAATGAATGTAATATAAATGTTTTAACCAAACTAATATATTGTTACATCAGAATTTATTACCATTAATCAAACACAAAGCGACAGCCCCCTTGTCATTTCACAAGACCGCATATGGCTTTTAATACCCAGAAAATATACACGTATACTTCGTTAAGTTTCTAAGATATTTGCAACTAAAATTTTTTCCCAAAAAAATCCTCTCATGCTATTATCATCTTGATCAAAAAAGTGTGTCTCTAACAAATTCTTTTGTTTCCCTTTCTTGTCTTGTCGTATAAGTACAAATTTATTTTGCCTCCGGCTTGCTTGTTTTTTCTTGTTGATACAAGCTGTACTCATAGGTTGCCTACAAACACAACCTATGGAAATGGAACAAACACTGAGGCCTGACACAAGAAGAGGAAAGTAATTCCATCTTATGA
Source organism: Entomobrya multifasciata (assembly GCA_034693345.1). Taxonomy (NCBI): domain Eukaryota; kingdom Metazoa; phylum Arthropoda; class Collembola; order Entomobryomorpha; family Entomobryidae; genus Entomobrya; species Entomobrya multifasciata. Next base: position 4,608 of record JAQFXM010001001.1, on the reverse strand, counting down.
ATGGGCAAATGGCTCTAGTGATGATGGTGATCATGTTGACTCTATGGCTTTTATGAGTTGCAGTATACAAATTGTGTATTGTTGTTACTCAAAATGACTTCAAGACTTCTACTTTTGCATTGCTTTATGTGATATACTACTTTGTTGAGAACACATCTCTAGTTTGAGTGCGAGTATACGAAAATATGGGGAAAATTTCTATTTTTTAGTTTTGATTGTGTACACAAACTCATAAAGCGCTGGAAGGCATGTCTATATCTAGTAGCTATATAGCTATGCCATACACCAATTTGGTAATGCATATTGTGTGTTTTCGCTTTATTATAGTTTTTCATGATTTATTTATTAAGTAGTGAAATCTACTTATTAACTTCAACTTGTCTGTCTGTCAGAATGATTACTAAAAACCTAAACCCTAAACCATTAACAACTAAACGAAGGCCGATTTACTTCAAATTTTGCACAAGGATACTCGCCATGATTGGCATACTTCACCACCAAAATTGGCCTATAAAACGGTCAACAAGGCTAATAGTTAAAATAGTTTATACGGTACATAGAAATCAATGGCAACCAGTTCCAATATCATAACTATGAGGTATGGTGCTCAATTTTACGAAAGGGCTTAAACTTGCATTCATTTCGCTACTTTTATGCATGAGTGCTTGTAGCGTTTTTTCATGTAACAATGGTGACTGGTCTACTGCAACTGTACAAATATTATTGCATCATCAACTGTAAAGCTGCCTTTTCTCGCATTTCCTAATTGAAAGTGCGAGAAGCGTAGAAAGGACAAACAAGGAAATAAAACCTGCAACCAAGAAAGGGCCATAGACGTAGTCTCAGAACAGAACAAAGCAAGATGAGTGTGTGTGGCTGTGGCATAGTATTCATTTTCCCTCGGTAACCGCAACGCTTTCTCAATGACAGAATAAGAGAAAGCAGCGAAAAAAATATAGCATATTTTCGCATGAAGAGACTGGATTTTTGACTTACTGTTTCGCTTGTGTGAACGATTTTATATAGCTCTCTTCTTCAACGTGCTCATCATGGGTAGGTGTTTTGTAATTTGATGCAAAGGCTGAAAAATTGAGATTGGCAGAGAGAAAAATAAGTATGTTCCACATGTTTACTGCTTTTGAGGAAGATGAAGCTGTCGGATAATGTAAGCTCATCTTACAAAATGTCTAATGCAGGTTGAGATGTTATTTGAGGAGATTCTAGAATATGTGCGTTGCCTTCTTGTTGTAATGTATCATTTTCTTGACTAAAAAACGCATTTTTATTTACATCAACTGTTACAACCACTACTGCTTGTACTGATTCACTAGAAATCCCACCTACATCAATTGGAAAAACTGTATTTCCAAGGAAATACGTAAATACATATAGAAGCAGACAACTTCAATAGCAATGTTCAAATAACAATACAAACAAAAAGGGTATATATTACAGTAAATTTGCATGAAAATACATAAAAATAAAATAACAACCTCCCTTGCGTAATCAGGGTGCACGTTTTTAACAAGAAAATGAGTCCGCAGTATCCAAGTTCGATATTTTAGCTGGTAGTATTATTACTGGTATAACCTGTATAAAATCAAAGTTTTACACACGATTGAAGACAATTGGATCCCAAGCGATTTATTGATATTAGTACATTTATGTAGTACAAAATTGTGTACATAGATTATGATGTTCAGTCCATTTGCCTTGGAAGTAATATGCGTTTTCAAAAATGTTTTTTATCGTTTTTATGACAAAAAATATGCGAAGATATTTTAGCAAACTGTTATTACGGTTGTCAGTTTCTGATTACATGCATGAAAAGAAGTGGAACATTTTAACTCAAAGTAGATGATAGTTGTTTCTTGTCATTAAATTTTACCCTAAACGCTGGTTATACAACGTTTTGATGTAGGATCATCTGTAGTACGTAAATTGTAAACGTAAATATGCTAGTTGTACATTTTGTTAAGTTCCAAATACTACTAGGTGGAATGCCATTCTGTTTATTGACACTAACGTCAAAAACGCTTCATAAATGAATTTGTATGAAACTTGATAAGATCGTATTAATGACAAGATTATTAAAATACATGTTTTAAAGAGTTTTGGACTGACAACTTTTGGAATATGCACGACCACGAGCTGCTCATTTTGCACTGGTTATTAGATAGATGTGAATGAAGTTTTTTGGCAAGAAAAACAACAACTTATATACAAACTGTTGTGATGGCAGAACGTGTATTTACGCATAACAGTGTTTTAGTATTGACACCTACATATCTGAACCTTTGTCTGGACTGCCAAAGTTGGCCTATATATATTGAAGGCCGTCGTAATGTGTGGGGCATCTAGATCTAGTCATAAATCTTGCCAAAAGGTGAGCTTATCAGTCCTCTCGTGGCTGTCCGTCACTCACGAAAGAGTTTTTGGGTATATATTATAGTTACTATACATATCATGTCTTTACCGTAATTTAAAAATGATCTTGGACTTATATAGCCTAATATATGTAACTATATATGGTGTCTTCGAAACTGTTTGTGTGGAGCATGGGACGGAGTTTTCGTCATCTTAAGAAATCGAGTGTTTTCTTCTTCAACCAAATGTGAAATTACAATGGGCCTTTGCTATCAACACAGACAAGAGGATAATAGCAGAGAACGATGAAAATGATTGTGAAGGAATTGAGTGAGGTTTAAAAAGGACAGAAGTATTTCTTAAGGCTTCTGACATATGTGCATCCACACAATTTATTTTATGCAGGCATATATCTTAAAAACCGCAAATGGAATTCTCTTGAGTCCTACAAACTGAGAACAGAAAGGATAAGGCTTTTTTCCAGTGGACATTTTTTGCAAAATATATTTATAAATATGTATGTCTGTTCAATTCTTTGTACCGCTGCATAATTCCAAATGAACTTTCGTTTAGTGAACTTCATGTAAAAAGAATGAATGTTTATGAGTGTGACAGCTATCGTTTTACAAGTATTTCATTCGTTATGTACAGCAGATCGATTTCTTTAAAACGAATATTTTTATAAGAAAACGAATGGAAAGACATTGGTCAAAATAATAACCAAACCGTAACATTATTTAGGATTGCATGTAAACCATTCAATAAAGGTAGCAGAGAAAAATCATAGAAAGCGTAGATTTGAGGAAAATACACGTTCAACTTTTGATATAGGTACAAATACTACGCAAGGAAGAGAAAGCAAAAGAAAGTAAAGCTCTAAAAACGTATAAAGTGTATGAAAAGTACTCCTTTTTCTGCAACCGCAAAAATGAGTATGGAGAAAACATAAATTTTTATGATTTTCATTCAGGTGTGTCGATAAAATCAATTTTTATGCAAGCCTGAATTTTTTCCGTATCACAAAAATAGAAATGAAAGTTTTTTACTCTTTTAGTGAAACGTAAGTTTAATCAAGGCCAAAAACAAGAACACTGGGAGACTAACAAATGAAATGCAATTGTTCATTCATACTTCTATTTACTAACGAGGCATGTACCCCAGGAGAACACCACAGATTTGCTTGATATTTTGGCTATAGTTAACTACTATTATAAGATAATTAACTGCCAAAGCATTTGCCTCCATGGCCACTTATTCCAAAGTTATTTAACTTTAAATGTTTTAGCTTTAGCATACCCATGTGCTATCTAAATAGTTCGTGTGAGCTTAAGACCTCTTCTGTAAGTTTATATAAGCTCAAAATCGACAGTTGGGTAGCAAAAATTATTTTGAAAGATTTTTTATTTACTTTCAGGTCACCATAAATATAACTTCTATGGCTCGCGATTATCATTATTTTAAACACATTTTCATAACACTCATAAAACAATTAAATGTGTACTTGTTTTTAAACGATAATCCAATCAGCAGGCGGTTCGAAAAGTAATCATGCAACCCATAAATAAAATAATATTTTTAGCCCAACTTTTTTGGAAAAAACATTTTTATAATAAACTCTTGCTTGGAAACAAATGATTTAATTTCATAAGTACTTGCATGGTTTCTTAATTGTCTGCATACGAAACAATAATATAGTCAAGTGAACCATTTTAAATCTGACTTTTCTCAAAATTATCATAAAACATTCAAATTAACATAAGGTTTCAATTTTGAGCTTATATAAACTTACAGAAGAGGTCTTAAGCTTACACGAACTGTTTAGATAGCACATGGGTATGCTTAAAGCTAAAACATTTAAAGTTAAATAACTTTGGAATAAGTGGCCATGGAGACAAATGCTTTGGCAGTTAATTATCTTATAATAGTGGTTAACTATAGCCAAAATATCAAGCAAATCTGAGGTGTTCTCCTGGGGTACATGCCTCGTAAGCATAATTAAGCACATATGCAGCCTATAGTTTTATTACCATGGCAATTAATGGTGAACTTTTTAGTGATATGGGGAAAAATCAAAATGCTATACCAAAGACAGTTGGCAGAGGAAGGGTAATGTTTTTGACAGTGACATGAATGTTGTAGCTATACAACTTTGGATAATTTCAGTTCGAATGAATTGTGTTCATGACAGTTAATTGACTTTTTGAATTTAACATCTTTCAGCAGCAGGCTAAGTTGAATTTT
>JAQFXM010001000.1:0-37674 GCA_034693345.1 Entomobrya multifasciata | reverse complement strand
GACAAAATCTTTATCTAGAGACTAAAGATATTGATGACTAAATACACTAGCAATTAAAATTAAAATACAAAAAGTAAAATGTTACACCAGTTATCATGACTTTTTGTTTTGTCTTGATCACTGTACTAAATAATATTGAATATACGTTACATCAGCCTTTCGCTTTTAATTTGTATTAACAGGTGCTGTATGATAAAATCTCGAATAAGATTTATGGCAGAATTTCAGTTTCACAAAGCTACCTGACATGTTATCAAAGAAACAATGTTATATCGTTATCTTTGTCAAAACGACTGTGAACTTTTTATGTTTGTTTTTTCTCATTTACAATCGCTTCTGCCAGTTCTTGAACCCTAACATGACTTTACAGTCAATATATTTATAGATTCGAATATTGATTGCAATTTGCAATTGTAGTTTTGACAAAATTTCGTACCGATTAATTAATTTAAATTCATAAAACTTAACTTTACGCAAGTAGGTCTTATCAATGCAATGCCAATATGAACGTAGTAGCAAAGAGATGATTAAAAACCAATACTTTGATAATTAATTGCACCTGTTAAAGTGCTATTCATATGAACATTTCTAAAACTATGCAACATTAAAACTAGTATTATATGGTATCACAAACATGCATGCTGTAAAGTGAAAGTAGTGGTTAAGAGCAGCTTTCATATAAATCAAGTGCCCAAATCCTGTATTTGTGAGAGTTTTGTCTCACAATTGTCAAATTGTGCGCTATGCCGACTGCTATAATCCCTTTGCATCTTGCTATTGGTTAATTTTTAAATATTGGGACGGATTGTTTCTGAGAACATTCTCGATAAATGGTTAATAAATTCAGATAAAATGGTGAAATAATAATATACAATTGAAATAAGAGCAATTCCGACTTTCGTAGCAGAGTGTTTAAATAGTTCAAAACGCCCCAAAACTTCTTTGTACTAACCTTTAAAACTTGTATTTTGGCAAAGCTGTTAAGATACTATTTTCACAAAACTCTCCTTTTCCCTTATAGATTTTATTCATCTTACAAAATATGGCCGGATTGAATTTTTGAAGAATCGAACAAAAGTGTTTAAACAAAAGTTGTCTCCATAAAAAATAATTAGATTTTTTTAATCCGACCACTCTGCTCAATTTTCAGTTTGAATAGTTTTCGATGAGTGTGTTTTTTCTTAGAACAAGCTATATACATACCTGAACCATACATGTCGTCCTTGTGTTTCTGCTATGATTGCACAAGATGTTTTCAAATTAGATAGATAGCTGAAATTAGTTTCAGGATGCAGGTGCTGACTAGGACATTTTGGCGAAACGCAATTTCCTTGTTCCATGACTGAGTTACGGTGACTCGGAAAGTGTGTTTGTTTTATGTATGTCGAATTTAATGAGGAAAGGAAGGAAGCCCTTAGTTAGAGGATTCAGTGAAAGCATGTATGCGGTGAGTGTAAGTAAAGAAGCATTTTGATTATGGGGTGTGCAACCTCAGAAAGTAGAACGTGACTACTTTTACTCATTTAATCATCATCTCCGTACCAAGCTACATACATAAAGCCAATGAGTAAAACGGTGGACAGTTTTTATAGCGATGATCCAAAAACTAGTATATTATATTATATATACATGAATGTGTATTCTTTCATTTTTAATCTAAAAATACAAAATCTAACAAGCCACAAACGTACACAGCACGGGAGTGTCAATTAATTAAAAAAAAGAGTTTGGTGAAAATTCCATCCACTCATCCATTATAAAGTTGCTGACAAATTTGTTTTCATTCTAGGATTCTTCATTATTTTGTAACGTGTACTTAACAAGTTACTATGTTTTACTTTAATTCATACTGTCAGTCTGTTCACTGTTTCTTGGTTTCGTACGAACCGTTTCGACCAAAAGCGTAGTTTAAAAAACATGATAGTCAGCAAATATTTATGCTATTCGATTCTGAATTGTTACCCTTTAAAATAATTGAAATGTACTTAAAGAGGCTATTACATTATGTTAGAATCCAATTTATGAAATTAATTTTAAGCTAATTATTAACAGAACAATGCTAAATTTTTAAACTATCGAATCCTAACTTTAAGTAGCTATGTTTACCTATTTATGAATCAAATTCTGAAATCGAAACACATTTATTCGCTATTCAAAGCAGTCCTTCACCTTAGTGTTAAAAGGGATTCTTTTTCATTGTCTTAGAACATGAAGAGTCTTCGTAAAACCACCAAGTTATCCTTTGTGCAAAAAGTGAAATTAATCCCATCTCCTGCACGTTCCCTTGCGAACGCTCTTTTTTCTCTGATCAGCATGCTTGTTAATGTTCATATACCTCTACGTACGCCTTCCATTCAGTTAGATGTAAATGCAGAATATGATTCTTAGTTTCGTATTCAAAATTAGGACCACAAGAGTATGTGGAATTTTTAGTGCATGTATTCATGGTATACTTATTGCTACCACTTGATCTCAAATTATTACAGGATGTGTCCCTGGGTGCAAAAAGTATCTCATTTTTGCGTAGTGAGTGTGAGTACTGTGAACACATATCACTCAAACCTCAAATAATAATGTGTATAATATAATATCAGTGAAAACTGAATTCGGGTTTGCTTCGTTAGAAATCCTAGATGGAAACGTTTCATAACTTCTCATGTATAAATTAGCATCTTTTATTTCGTACGAGTAGACAAATCAGCCAGGCATTAAGTGAATGTGTAATTATAATTTTCACTTGGTATAATATTTTATACTACCAATTTATAACCCTCAGTGATTTACTGTCCTATTCAAATGAAGCTAACTCCATTGAACCGTCATTTGCTCTTTGGATAATGTGGTATATGTTCAGTGGCTAGGACATAATTGACTCTTGCATGAACTCTCAACATAACGCTACTCTTCGAAATACATTTATTCTATTTTGATCTGATCTCTCATTGACGTGATATTCTTTATCTAGCTAGATTGCTGAACACACATAGGGTTCACCATTATATTAAGTACACCCACACATATTGTATCGCGTAAAACTTCAGAGTAAATTGTTTGCGATGCAAATATTAGTTTAGATTAACAGTTAAACTTGGTATATGTTATATACTACTTACTACTAGACAGTGACTAAATGTTCGAGAACATGACGATTTACATATTTGGAGATATACTATAATGAATGCATGCATGTCTCAAAGGCAACAAACGTCAACTGGCCATGAAATGATATATCTGACTAGTTTGCTTCCCAATTTTGACAACAAAAGTACAGCCTTGAGTACTTGACACGCTTGGATAACGATTTTTGGTAAACTGCTTGAGTGTATAAACAATAAAGTAACAAGTGAAAGCGAAATTTCTCCACATATGCAAAACAGTTCAAGTAAAATGCGTAACATTATGCAGTTTCAGTTTTTCCGAAGCCACTTCTAGGTTTAGAAGATCGAATCCAATCGTAACAATATACCTAACTACAATTTTGCTGTATGTTCATTGTTGAATACGAAAAACATCGCTTACTTTGTAGAATCAGGATTGAGTGATTGTTACCATGGCTATAATATGATCAGACGGATTTTCTCCAGGAGATAAATCTTATCTAGCTTTCATCACTATATTTCATTACGTGGTTTACGTTACGTTTGTGCGTTTGATGTTATTTCAATGGTAAACATGTACCCGTGAAACATTGTAACATTTTTCTTATACTAGCATTTGCCGATTTTCGCCTTGCATTACATACATAGTAACAAAGACTTTTGTCAGATAAATCTAAATTGAACTGTGTAGATCTGCGTAGATCTACAGTGTTACTAAAAATTACCAGTTTGTAAGATCGTTCCTCAGACAAACAAGATACTATACGAATCACATCAAAATGATGCAAGCTTGCAAAACGCCATTCCAAACAAGATCCTTTTTTTTACTGTGCGACAACTACTGCGGTCCAAAACTGTCGATGATAGAAAATAACAAACAAATGACAACGGCGACTATTTGTAATGATGACAACACTTTCATGGAAAACATTCCTCATTTTTACTGGAAATATTCATGGATCTTTTTATCATCTGAATAAAGATTGCAAGACTATGACTACAATATGTCTACCATGAATTGGTTTTTTTTCGACCGGCGCCACAAACTATTTTAGCACCCGTCTGACCGTAAACACAGGTTTCCTTGGAAAAACATCTTGGTTTGAATGTCTTTTTTATAAATAAAGGCTGAGGACGCTATAAATATATTCAACACGGAAAGTAGGAAAACAGATATAGATTGGAGGGGGATTCCAGAAATGCGGATGCTACTGTTATGGAAGCAAGAACGAAACCTTTTTTCGTAATTTCCGGCGTCATTTTCACTACGTTGTTGGTCGTTTGTCGTGTCAGTCACAACTTTTCCTTTTCTAGTTGAGTTGAGTTTGCATGTGTTGCAGATCACGCACACGCTCGCACTATGAGAAAATCTTTAAAATTGCATCCAAAAAGCCAAAAAAAATACTGCCTTGTATACAGACTACAAAGGAATTTTTTCTAAGTAAATAAGAACTAAAAACGTATTTTCACATATTTATATGCTTTTAGCTTCCATTTGAAAGCCTATGGCATAGCTTATTGATATTCAAGCATATGTTGTATATTGTACATGAATACAGCACTTCTCCAGTTAAACTCATTCATTAAAGTAGTTTTTATTGGCATAACTGCATGCATATTTACTGTACTTGATTAAATTATAAAATAGGTGACGCAAGCATACATTATTCATGGTTAAGCACAAGAACAATGCAATTGTGCAGCCAAAACATGTAGATGTATGTATTTGTTACTATATGTTTTCTTTTGTGCTCATGAAAATATGCTCCGAACTGTATTGAACACAACTACTTTCCATTGTTACACAGCATAACAATTTGATTAAGCAATGACGACACATAACTATTCTCGAAGGACTGGGAAAGAGGAGAAAGACAAAGTGGAAAGACTTGAAATGGGTATGGGTGTAATTCAACGTTTATTTTTTAGCGAAAAGGTGCTAGTGCTAGTTCCAACACTATACTTCCTGCAAATAGAGGCTTGCGTAAAAGAATGCATAGATGTTTCCTAGAATCATCATCAAAAATTTCTAGCAATCCAAGACTTGACGATTTGTTTGCATCCAGTACTTTACACATACATAAGACAAATAGAATAGGAACCAGAATTCATTTTACTTCTAACGCATCATTGCAATACTACATATATATTGAACGTAAAAGTGTACAAAAAATCTTTTGATTTGATGAGTCGCGATGAAACGTGCGTAGACAGAAAACAACGTGAACTCAAGTCATCTGTGTGTTGTGAATATATAGTTTGTCGACAAAAGTCTTTCATCCACAGAGTTTTTGTCACTTTTATCGTCTATTCATCCGCAAACACGAGCAAATGAATGCAATGTAATGTTTTTGTAAATGTCTTCTCCCACGGAGTGCGACACACGACGAGACATTCAACAAAATTGTGGTAACAAGGAAATGCCGATGAATGTATGGTTGTGTCATGTCTCTGTGATTTTGTCTACTTCGCTACTCTTGTGATGGTGTAAATTGCACTTTGTAAAGTTATTTGTTGCTTTCATTTTATTTCCACTTGTTCTACTCCTATCAAACTTACTTCTCAAATATACTATGCATCTCTGTATGTGTGTGGTGAGTGGTGACAATGACAATGTGAGTGTGTGTGGTTGCCTACGAACATCAGAGTAAAGACGTTGTGAGAGCATTCTTTTTTTGATGGAAAGTTAGATTTGTTCTTGAGTTGACCAAAACTGAAACTGACTCTTCTTCGCAGAACAGAAGAATGCAATATAATTCTTTCTTATTGAGCTCTGCAGTTGTCTAGCGTAGCAGTAGTGCAATGAAATGAAGAGGATGTATGAGGGAAATGCACTAATACTGGTGGCAGCAATTGGATTGATGAGAACTGTCCCTACGTGATGCCTCAAAATTGGACAACAAACTGACAACTCCTTAGACATTTATGTTCCATTTCAACTTTTATTGCTTGGATAATATGGCCGTTCGTGATTTTATCAAGAAGAGTGTGCAAGTTGTTTGCATTTTATATCTATGCACTTTGCTCATATGGCACATCAACTGCAACAGATTATTAAATTGAAAAAGTTCTACGAATAAAACTGCAACAATTTGTAACTTTTGTAGCGATAATACTCCATGATATGTCTACTGTCTACATGTACTAGGTAGATTATGTTCTCGAAAAGTTCAAATTGCTTGAATGAAATTTTGGATGGGGAAAAGCACTTTACGCACATTTAAAACTGGTCATTTCTACCATATAACAAGCTTAAATGTATTATAAAAGTTTACTCCAAGAAGATGTTAAATATTAGAACAATAATGCGCGGAATGTGGTGCAGTAAAAAGAAAAGTAAAATAGGTTTGTGTTTTTGTGTCTGACTGACTCTTGTGACTGATGTCGTGTCCATGTTTTTGATTTCCCCTTTGGAAACTGAAACAACCCTTCAGCTCTTTTAATCTCTCCAATTTTACGAAGATACAAATAAGCAAGTATACTTTCTCCACTGTAATTTTTACTTTGAGCAAACTCGACTATTGAAAAACTGTAGATTTCTATCGCATTCGAATCAACTACCAGTTTCCCCTCTCATTCTTCTCTGTTGAAAAGACATGGCATTATAAAACGAAAAAGCAAAAAGGAAACCATATTGCTGTTTCACAACGCGTACGGAAACCATGCCATACAACCAAAAACCAAACCGCAGACACTGATCAATCCAATGACATGAGTGAAAACTTTGTTCTGAAAAGCTCACAGTAGAAAGTCACACACATGTTGCGACCTCAACTCAGCTATACATACTTTGTAATTTTAACGAGAAATGTATAGTTTTGTAGAAAAATTATAGGAAATACATATAAAGTGTGTTATATTGATATAATAATATTATTTTATGGATACTCGCGCTTTCAACCCTTTGTTTACTATACATGGATGCTATTTCGCAATTGGAATGAAATACCACGTCTCTTGTTTAAAGGGTGACATTGCATTTCATTGCATGAACATTACCAGAATCGAATAGGAATTCTATCAAATTGACAGGTTTTCATTGAGGGGAAACTTTATAACAATTTAGCAGGAAAAACCCCTCTCTGCACTGAAATACTTGTATCATTTGCAATATTTACAACAGCTCAAACCATCCATCCAACTTGAGCTAGAGAGATCTTTCTAGTCAGTCAACAATTTTGTTCTTGTCGTGAGACCAAAAACAAGAAAATTTTCCTCCTTGAGATTCCAAGGGTTTGTTTTTGTCTCCGTAATACTACTCGACATTTTCTTTTGCTTTCTTCCACTTTGTAATATTACTCCATCTTGACAATTATTTATACGGTTTGTAGTGAAATCTCATGTCCTTTTTTCCTCATCCAACTTATATCTAGAATCGCTTAGATGATATCACCCTCTCTCAACCGTCGCGTTAGTCGATAAGGAATTTTCAGATGTAACTAAAAATGTGTGTACGTATTACTATCTCTACGTAAAATATACGTTACATGATATAATATTACAGACGAAAACACGTTAGTTATCTTTACATCAACCGATAAAGCTTAGTTCGCCCTACAATATTTTTGGTCCTGTTATTTTCCTACGGTATCTAGACTCGAAAAAATAAAAGGGCTGCATTTCCGTCAATCTTCATACTCTTGTATTTACATTTTGAACGCACTCCTATTTCAATTTCATAAGTCGCCGGAAGGGAAAGTCCAAGAATATAATATAATACGTAATATAATGGGAGTGAGCTGGTGTAGCATAGCCTAAAAGCAATATTCGTCTTCTACATATTCTGTTTCTCGACCCCCCTGTATATTTTTTTTTGTGAAATTCGAAGCGTAAACTGATTCCCCTACAAAACGGATAACGCAACAAGGTTGTTATTATAGTTGATACAATTTAGGTAGATACATAAAACATTATTGCATTCCGTCAGAAACCTTTACGCTTCTAATGATTTTCACTTCGTTCTTTCTCCCATACATAATAGCAAATGGCTTTATCCTGCAAATATACATCCACACTATTTTGTACATAGTCATCGCATTGCATTGTTCAGCATATGCTTCCATGTTTGATAGGCGAGTAAGAAGCGGAGGAGGAGGCAGTCAGTATACTAATTAGAAAGTTTATAATTAGCTTCCACCAAAATCTTTCGCTCTGCTAGTTCTCTCCAGCTGGAAAAACAGTGCAGTAGCCAAGTTCTGTATAATAGCTTTACATTATCCTGATTATAACAGCGTGTGAATAGTCAATACAGTTATTTTACTACTTCATATGTATCATTGTATAACTGTGACTATATCACTCCATCATCAATCCAGTTTTGAAGACTATTCTACTGGAAACCAAAACCAACAGCTGAACAATTTCCCTGGGTTTTCAACAATGGAAAGGTTATCCATAATTATTTTACTTCGCAGCGACCTTGCTTGATGTTGATACACACTACAGTATACGTTTGAGCTTATTCAGAAGAGTATATATTTAAGCATTATTAATAACAAGTATTTTATCATTTGCATAACAATAACCGTCCATGGAGTCAGTCAAGCCAAGCAAGATAATCCTTTTTATAGTGCTGTTCGCGCGTTCAGGTAAGGGGTCTATAAAAGGATTTGTGTGCAATTCTTTTAATGAAGATATTTCACAACTTTTTTTGTAGCTGAATGCATACACTACACTCTTCCTCGCAGTTTTTCCAACGATTCAATCGTTTTGTTCCTCAATACATCAAATTCAAAGTTGACGATGTGTGATTCATCTTTTACAATGCCATCAACTTGATTGCATGCCTCACCAGCCATCAACTGAATCGGTATCGGTATCCCATCTTCCTCGTTCCGTTTCCTTTTCCCTTGTAACTAGTTATGTACATTTCAGCATTTTCTCTTTTCAAAGCTACACACACACACGCATGCTGACAGGTGAAGGCAGATATTAAAAATTTGCGAGAGAGGGTCTTCCCTGCATCTCTCGCATTTGCTTATGCATGACTATATAAATGATTTCTTTTTTTCTACATTTACGCATATAAATTGATAATACACTCTCTCTGTGCCTTGCGGAGTGATGATGATGGAGGTTTTGTCGGAAAAGGGAAAAAAGGATTGAAGTGAAAGCTTTATAGAATGATGGTGGTGATGATGAGAAGGATGTATGGTACAGTGAAAACAGACTTTCACTTTATTCTCATGTTACATCACCGCACACACTTTGTATTAACTTTTAAGTTGATACGTGTCAGATCCTTTACAGGGAAATCGAAAAATAGGAGAAACTCAACCAACAAAAAATATTCTCCGAAAAAAGTCTAGTGAAGGACAGAAAAAAACGAGCATTTTCCCAATGATGAGAATAAATGCTTGTGTATGTGTGTGTGTATGTATACTTATCACTTATTTTTCTGCTGCTTTTGCTCTTGCCACACACAACCACATCAAGTAGACGAAACGGATAAGATAGAGAAACCCTTTTCTCACTTTTCGTTAGTATTTTTTTTGTTACAATCAACCGCTCATCCATACACCACAATCTAGAAAAAAAGCAAAGTGGATGAGTGTTCAGCTTTGAGAAAAATTTATGCACATGATGAGCATCATTCTTTCTTGAGTACAAAAAGTCTACGTAAATATAAAAGACATACATAAAGAGAATAAGTATAGTGGTTTGGTTTTCTTTGAAGCCTTGGTAGCTGGTACTTGCTGGTCTATTATTGTGTATAAACACATGTAAGTACTCATATTCTCAAAGAAATGGTTGTTGCTTATTCGTCGACAGAAGTGCCATACATTTGAAACTTGAGAAGACATGAATACCTATCGTTGCCACGCTGTACAAACTGCAAGCTTTTAAGGGTGAAAAGAGAATGAGAGAGAGAGACAGAGCGATCCAGCACATTATTCAAAGCTGCAGTTTAAAAAGCGGCTTCCGTCGCATCATATCATTCACTGCGTATGATAAGCAAGCAAACATTCAAAACATCCATTTCTACACTTACGCACATTCGTACTTTTTCCCACAGAGAAAGAAAAGCAATCATTGTAGAAAATGGAAAGGAAGACTGTTGCATTTCAAAAGGTAGAAAAAAACGGGAGCTTCACTTCACACACATGTAGAGGGTGACCAGATCGAGTACAAGAACTAACGTAACTATCATCATTATTATTATTATCAGAGAGAAGCCTCAAGTAAAAAGAACCACACATGCTTATAGCAAAGCCTTCTATACAATGGTAAATATATGTACCTATATTGAATCCAGTAGCTTTAGAGTATTATTGTGTGTGTTTTGAAATGAAAGAGGAAAACCTTTGAAAGAGAGTTTTTAAGCATTCGAGTAGGCAAACACAACGAAACTCTTTGCGCTGGCTTTGGGTGGAATATGGAAGCATTCCAAAGGCACACATACAAGCACACGCCGTGCCGTTTTCTTTCTTTTTCCTTTTCTTGCTTTCGTGTATACCACACACCATGAGCTGCAAACAAATGGAGAACTGGAAAGCTATACAAACGCTGTTGGCCGTTTCAAAGTAGACTAGATTCCCCCACTGAAGTACGATCAGTCTCAGTCTGTCAACTCTGAGACACAGACAAAGTGGAGCAGCGTGCTTTTTTCATGCTTATTTTCTTGAATCTAGCAAAGCTGTGATTTTACATCAAACAAGTGCTTATGTAAGCATTCGCATAATACACAAAGAAGCTCAGGTGTGTTTTTTCTGTGACAGTGTGCTCAATAAAACGGGACAATCATCAATTGTCACAAAAAACCGCTAATTCTGCAATAAACTGAACAAAAATTCTGGTATTATTAGTAGTTGCAATAAAAATGTAGCAATTTTCCTTAATTCTTGTTGGAAGTAGGTAAAAGAAATGCCACTTAATCTTAAATAAATTACTTTATAAGTGTGCTCATAATAACAACATATGTGCAAACTGTGGGACAAGTTTTGCAATTAAACTAGAGAAAAAAACTTTAATTTTATCATCTCACTTATTTATTATTATTACAACATACATGGGAAGTACTTTTCTGCAATACTGTCGTCGCATACCATGATATTAGTAAATTATATAAAAAACTGGCAGAATAACAGTGTTTTTAAGTTGATCAAGTAATTATTATCAAGAAAATTACATAGTTCGGAGAGAGATTCTAGTTGCTAGAAAAAAAGTCAACTTTCTGGCATGGGAATACGGCATCAAGTACTTTACACACGGACAGCACGAAACCTTATACCTTTCATTTAAAAGAGTGAACAGCTAAATGTCAAGTCTTAAATTTTGTGAGTGTCCAAGTCAATATTTGTTTCGTGCGTGGCTATTATTGCCGTAAAAGAGGTGGGCACTCTCTGTCCAAAAGTGTAGGTTGGTGTGTCTGTGTATTTGTGTTTGCAATGGACATATGGACATATAAACATAGCTTTTTTATTTGCAATCATTGAATCCTTTGGTATAATACAAAAAAGTATAAAAACGATTATATTATTTATTTGCTGCCTACCGATTTACTTGAAATGTGAAAAGTTTTCAAGAGAGTTTGATAGTTTGGTCTTCCTGCTCTATACTCTTCTCTCTTTCTAGAGTTTTGTGAGTGTTTGTTTGTGCTCCTGGCTTTTATTCTTCCTCTCACTTTGACCACTGCCCTTTGCTGATATTCCTGTCTTGCTTCAAATACAACCTCTCATCTTATACACGACGCCTTTCTCTGCTCTCACTACTCATAAACCACTTATACTTTTTCCAACTTTTTTTCTGGCCAAACGTTTCTGGTATGTATTTATAACAGTCGTTGATAGTAGTGGGAAAAAAATAGAAAAAAGTAGGTTCCTCCACCACCAGAACCACTTTTTTACTATCGTCAAACAACTTTATTTTCTCTTGAACAGATATATCACAACAGAAAATAATAATGATTATTATTACACTTGACTGGAAATGCAGAGGGAAGAGAACAAAATCAACACAAAACTCTGTTAATGTGGTGGTGTGGCGGTACTGGTAGTGGCACACTGTGTGGTTATATAAATAACACGACTGTTTTTTATTATTACGAAACCTCTCTTGACCATACATCTCTCTTCGTCATTACATTTTCGTCGTATTTGATGATTGTGTTTTGTTTGAGGTTTGGTTTCATTCCATTCATCTTACAACATCCATTTATCTCGCCCGGAGAAAAAAAAATACAGAGAGAAAGAAGAAAGAACTTGACTCCGAATGTTTTTCAATCAACCAAAAAATCTGCCACGTTGCGAAACAATATATGCGTCGAACGAACGGTGAGGTCCAAACAAAACTAATACTATGATAGATACCTACAATCAGATAAAAAATAATACAGTGTAATTTAGCATGAATGCTTGGTGGTCAATATAAAAACACACAAAGAGAAATATATATTAACATAATGAAAGTGTATTACTGAAATAAAGTTTTCTCTACCTCCTCGTCATTTCCAATCATCATCCCCATTTCTCGCCATCATTATGAAGATGACAAGTTTTCGGTGCTATGATTTTGTGGGTCGACCAAGATTCCTCCTGTATCGGACATCAATTTTTCTTTCCTATGTTACATTGTGGTCACTTGTTTTACCTCGAGCGACGGATGGTAACTACAACCTCGTGCTTCATTCAGAAGTCCATAGATTGCTTGGTAAGAGTTTCAGCTTTTTTCTCTCTGCTTTTTATCGCTCAGTCAAAATTACACAATGTAAGCTTTTATAAATATAAAGTAAACGAACACTTAAACAAGTGTATAAAATCCACATATATTCATTCATTTACTTTTAGTCTTTTCTCTACTTCCCACTCTCCATTGATTCTGTTTCTTACATTTGAGCACTCAAAATCCCATAAACTTTTTATTACCATTTTCCCTGGAGTGGAAGAGTCCCTGTTTTATTAAAATATGTGAAGCTTTCACTTTACTTCAAACGTAATTCTTCCTTTGAGTAGCTGTGTGGTTGACAAAAAAAAACATGTTTCCGTGGTCAAGCTTACCATACTAGAAATCTACTGGCGCAGTGTTCTTATCTACACGTATTTCAAAAATGTGTAGGTGGCATATACACACCACCACCGGTTCTGCTAGGTGTATAGAACGTGTCAACGCCACACACACAACTATGCATGGTACACACAAGAATTTTCATGTGTAATATTTTCACTTTATCTAATCTCATTGGATTAGGTTGTAAAACTCTTGCTAATACGCACACCGTTTCTGGTGATAAATTACCGTTATGGAAGAGGAGAAAAGTGCGTAATTCAAAAATGACGAGGAGAAGTTAATGGGCCGTTCTTCTTCATGTTTCTCATATCTAGCTTAAGTTTTTAAAGGTCAAATCTACTACTAATTAGACTCAAGTCGTCTCTAAAATAATTTTATTAATTTGCCAAGTCAAGCCTCAAGCACTCAACTTCATGTTTTCTCGGCTCTTCCCCTTTGATAATACTTATGAATGTCTCTCTGTCTGTGTATCTTTCCACTTTCTCCAAAAACTAACATTAAAAGGTTGACTGAGGACCACAAACCGTGTGAGTTACTCGAAAAGGGCGACATTATGAAAAAGCCTCCAAGCTAACATTTTGTTTTTGCACGAGTCCAAAAAGTGTCATATTATTAGCCGACAGAAAACATACAAGTGAAATGACTGGTGTGTCGACTACCACACAGCCTTAGTTACAATATGGAAGTATCATCGTCATCATAATATAAAAAGCTGTCGTTATGGTTGGGCCATTCCCGTCATCGTCATCATAGACGCCAAGGATCATTAAGCATCCGCGAGGGAGACACAGAGGCAGAGAGGATATATGTAATAATAATCAGTAATGTTATATAATAATAGTAGAAATGGCACTATACAGAAAAACCGTCACCAGCAGTAGTAGCAGCATAATAGGGCATCTTTTCCAAAGAGTGAAGTGTGAGGGTGGCTGTTATGTAGCCAAGTAAAATGCTGAATAATAGTAAAATCCTTCTCTCCATATCATCATACCACACTAACTATAAAATCTCTTACAAAGGCTTGTGTGTAAGTTCACATTATGTTTGTTGTCATTAGTTTAGATTGGCATAGTTCTCCTCGTCAGCAGCATCATGATTATTATAAAACAACTTTTACATCTATTCAACATTGTAGTGTGATTTCCGTCATATCTCGAAAATACCATGTTCTCTTGCAATAATAAGTGGATTAAATATGCATTATTATCACTTATTATTATCACTAAATCCATATTGATGCATTGTTTACATGTGGCACACGAGCCACATTTTCTCTTGTCATGTGTCATGTAAGCTCACTTTCAATTTCTTCCTTGAAGCATATAACGCACACAACACGACGGCAACTTACTTCCGGGATTAGTTTTTCAACAATAACGCTCTGCGAAAACAAAGTATAAATTGTATCCAGCTGCTCTGTTATGTGGTCTTGGTTTTATACCGTACCTCCTCTACATGCTATTCTTTCTATTATTACAGAGGATGTTCACTAATAATAATATTGCATGCATTAAATTCACGCAAAGATGATGCTCCAAACTTTTTTAAGTTTGCCAGCTTGTTTGGAGTAACCCGTTGTTCTGTAATATCATCTAAAATGTTTTGTATCATACTTTGTTTTAGAACAACGATGAGTGTTGCACAGAAGAAAAAACTGCAAAAAAACCTTTAGCAGTTATCATTTGTTTCCCAAGAGGGATCGACAAAGTATCTCTTCTTGTACACTTCTTATTCCTCTTTCCTCGTTGCGCACAGGCTGCCATTGGGATTTAATGTTTAAAAGTGACATCAAAGTGACAAGTAACGATCAAGATGAAGATGGTGACATTGTGTATATTCTTCTTCCCTGTGCGTACATACACATAAGACAAGTATAGCAAAAGCTTTATCATCACGACGATCATCAACGTATTCTCTCTCTGGCTCCTCTTTCATTCAAGTTATGTATGTAATAGAATCTATGCAGCTCATACGACAAAAACTTGTCGTCCATGTAGTTCATATTATCGCAATGGCTCATTAAACATTTGCCAATGCAATGTTCATCAAAAAAGGAAGGAGGAAGAGCATGATTTTTTTCTCTTTCTTCGCCATTCTTTTGTGTAGGCTCACATGTTGAAAGGAAAGTCAGCTTGGGATATATAAGAGATGTCATATAGCAGTCATAATAAAATAAAAGTAGGGAAGGATGAAACATCCTTTTTCTCTTCTGAAGAAAGAAGAATAATAATATAACGACTGGCAGAGTGAGATATCCCCAGTGTACACACAATTTCTAAAGAGATTTTCTTGACTCAATTTATTTCATTACTGCTTTCATTAGCTTTTCATAACTTTTCACATGGATATATATTGCAAAGGAATCCATAAAACCTTTCGGTGCGTAAGAAATCCAATCTAAGACTGAAATATCAAGAGATACACAAAAACGACGCTACTTGGCTAAGATGTTTTTTTCTCTTTTGACGAAAATATTATGTCACGGATCACAAAAAGAATATTGTGCGTAATCTTTGAATTGCAGAAAGGAATTATTTGTCATTATATTTATACGTCCTCACGAACAAACTCCCTTTTCTCACAAATTTTATATTGGTTATTACATAGATCACTGTGAATATTTCAACATTCGTGTAATAAAAGTAATCGCTATAATGAGTGTAATAATAATAATCATTGTTTAACAAAAGAAAACATATTATTACCCTCTTAACTTTGAGAATGTTACTTCAAAGAACCCTCTTAACTCGGGTAAAATAGTCTTAGGCATCAACAAAAGAAACAGAATAGATGCTCTCCTTTCGCACAAATTGCTACACAAGTGTCCAAATGAATGGGGATTCTTTGAAGAAAAAAAAAGGATAAATGAATATACTGACTTGATTTTATATCACACAGTCACCACTTTTCCAACATTGTTCATTGTTATAGTATTTCAAAAGCTTACCTACGACCATATATTCTACTTAAATTACGTTTATATTGTAATACGTAATTCATCTCATGCGTTGTACTTGTTTCTGAAGAAATGTGCTGTGCTATTTCAGAATAAAAAAGCGGGCGTGGTATACCATTTCACTTTGCAGAAGAAAACTGCCACAGTGAAAGTAGTGGGCTGCTCCTCAAATTGTCTTAAAAAGTACTGAAGAATAAAGTCCATACAATGGGCAAACATAATAATATTTCACAAACTAAAGCTGCGTAACTTGTAAATATCGGTCGTTAACTTGCCTTGCTTTTTAACAGATACAAAACTTTTTTATACTAGAAACGGGATAAAAAGAGAGTACGAATCCGAATACAAGAAAAAAGTTCAACATGACTGGTGATGTTAAAGACATGCGAATTTTTATCTTTTTTTGACGTATGTTGGAAGAATTTAAAATTTGGATTTACTACTTCTTGTTGTAATATTTTTTGCTATGATTTTTCCAGGAATGCCAAAGATGCAAAAGGAACTAAATATTTTTACAAGAAAAAATTCATGACCAGGTGAATCAATAATTCATGACTTGATGGCAGACAACTCATAAAATCTATGATAGAAACAAAAAGTTTACGAGAAATATAGGTAATGCTGTAGGTATTTATGTGTGTTGTTCCACTGTATGCATGGCTGAATAGAAATTTAATAGTGATGACGATACAAGAAGGAATATGATCGAAAAAAATGATAGATATATCATCAGAGAAAAAATATGTTTTGTATCATCCGTTGAAATGCTAGAGTCGAAAATATGTCAAGAAAACAAGTTAGATTTTTCCAGGAAACGTAGTGATTGTATATTTTTACATATGAGAATGGAATGTAAATCTAATAGTTGAGAAGTGACAAAGTAGAGAAGAAGATACTGATGATTACGTTTGCGAATCACACTTGCTTAGCCGACAAAGTAAATGGTTGTCTCGTTATGAAAATATGACTCGGGAATTTCACGCTTCCTCTCCACCACAAAACAGGGAGAGACTAGGGGAAAAGCAGAGCAGAACATCCCGTATTTGCCAAGGGAGAAAAATAATGTTATTCAAAAGTTATATATATGGCATTCTTTAAAGCACAACACTGTGCTTGTGATAAGTGCGTAAAAAATGGTATATGGATTTTGTGTATAAAACACCTTTATATTCGCTGATGGGTATATAAAGAGAAGCGAACAAAATATGTTTTGTACGCACTGAAATGTTTTTTTTCTTTTGGAAGCGACCCGTCTTGACTTCAGACTCTATAGGTTGACATTTGCAATGATAAATGTCGCGATGCTAGTTTTTCCGGGATTTTCTGTAATTTCTCGTTTTTCCTTACATTTCCCCTTTTTTCAAATAATAGTGAAAAACATAATATAATAGTTTTTTATTACACCAAAAACGAAAAGGCGACTGGAAAAAAAGGAAGGAACTAAGCAGCGAATGAAGACGGCAAAAAAAAGAGAACCTTTACATTGGTAGCATCTTAATGACTAAAAATCCACTCGCTTTGTTCATGTCTCATTCTTTCTTGCTTACTCACAAAAGTTATGGATATATGAACATGTTCCAACTAACCACTTTTTCACTATGTATTTTGGTGGTGGTAGCTGTGGCAGTCATATATGTTTGCATTTCGTATATTTTGATGGTATGAAAGAAGAAGACTCCAGGGGTCCAGTTTTTGTGTCTTTTTTATATTAAGCATGTGTGTACTCCATATTCCATAATATACCTTCAAAATAATAGCTTGTGTTTTTTTCGTAAAAGGCTTGTCGCAGGAAGGAAGTGCTTTTTTGTCAGTTAACGCAACATAATACCAATTGATGATTGTTGCCAGCAATAAGCATATAAGCAAGAACATGAAAAAGTAAATTCAACCGTCTTATAATGTCAAGCGTAGTTGTCCTAGAGGAAGTGAAAGTAGTTGGTGAGTGACAGCGAAACTTAGTAAGCTAAAGATGATATTATAATATAAGGTGAAACTGCCTCTCTAATGTTAATTTCATATTCGGTTCACCACCACTACCATCATAAGCAAAAAAAAATATGTGGAGGGAAAAGTACAGCTCAGAAAGTACATTTTTAAAGTAAAACGTCCAACATGATAACGATATGCTATATCATCATCATAACTGGCAACCGAGAAAAAATGTTTTAGAGGGAGTATGGAATATTGTCACAAAGTATTGAGAATTTTTTTTTGAAAACTTACATTGATAGACAATAATGAAAAAGAATAGCCTTATGTGTAATAATGGGAAGTATGATAAGAGGAAGGAACCAGCAAGTTGAAAAAAGAAAAGAGAGGGTGAAAGAGAGAGGAGAAAGGGCTGCGATGCTTTTCTCTCTTTTCTACTATCTATCTCCCTAGTTGTCTTGAACATTCTACTTTTTATTACTGGCGGTGGCGGCGGTAGTGCAATGAATATACTACGTCGAAGCGCATACATCAACTACACTCTACTTTCCTTTTCACTAGCTTCTAACAAAAAAGCAACTTCTTCTTTTCCCTGATACAAGTTTTTGGTTTATGATGATAGAGTTGACATTACGACGAGATTGATTTTAGTCAAAGAATAGAAAGTCTGTAACAGCAAGAGGTATTTTTCAACTAAAATTTTGATCTCCTGGGGATCCTTTCAGTGCTCTCTGTGTACGCACCGATCATCGTCATCCCCGTGTGCCGTGTGTGTATACTATACTATCATCAGCAAGCTACTTTTCTTTTTGCTTTTGTTGTTATTCACGTTTTTGTACTTTGCAGCCATGTGAGATGTGAGAAAATGCTGACCCAACTTTCTCCCTCGGTTACATACCAGCGGTGCAAATGATGATGATGCCTGTTGTTGTCACCTTTTTGTGTTCATGGATGTTTTTTAAGATCCTACATGCTGATTCGTCTGTAATCGTGTGAAGCTTTATTCTTTTAAAAACGTGTAGTATTTTGCGATTCAGGTTGCCTTGAGAAAAGGAAAGCAAGCAAAACCTGGTTTTGAAACTTGGCATAAAACTCCCAATGTCATTTTGAGAAGAAAATATATAAACTTACCTTCCCATATTTGTCAGCATTTTGTATCAGCGGGAGTCGGAATGAAATGACGGTACAATATAAAGCTCTCTATAAAGTGTGTGCATTGTATTTCCCTTTAATATACACATAAATATAAAAAGTAAAGTAAGAAACTACTCCAATAATTCAACAAAATTTATAGGATTTATACGTTGATGTATGTAAGTGACAGATTGTTTCTGTGTATTTTACGTGCTAAAAATGTCAACTACACTGACTTTAATGTTATAAGTTAGTTTATAAATGTTTTTCGAATTGGATGATTGAGATTTATTTTTTTCCAAATAAGTTGACTCATTTTGCAGCAGCATGAACCAATAAAAGTTTATAATGGCTATATTGGATACAATTTTGCTATCAGATGGTTGTGGTTTTTTGGCTGGATCGGAAACTATATGTGACCATTCCATTGTCTAATTTCACAACTTGAAAAATAAACTCGTTTAAAATAAAAAGAGTATACGTCATAAACTAGTAATAAAAACGACATGAGAAAAAGGCCAAGCTCATAATATACAGTTACAAAACAAGTAAATCTGGACTCTGTGAGAGTTGACTTAAGCATTCGGATGAAATTTATGATCCTATATATTCTTTTGACAGCCAGGTGACAAATCATGTTAGATTGTGTGGACCGCTGCTGAGCCCCTTGTAATTCTTTTTCTGCAGCTTTTAAAACAAGTGCAGTAAATAATGTGTATTTTGTTCTAAAAAACCACAACTTTTTTTGTTTAAAGGCGCGTAGTCAGCACTATCAGCATTATCCAAAAAGCATTTTTTATTTATTTAGCTCTATAAGCAATCAACCTGAGCAGTTGAAAGCATAATCTTGTACTATTGCCTCAACCTCAATAAAAATGTGAAGTGAATAACATGTGTTCGTGGCGTTTTAGTATTTTTTCTACCAAGTGAAGAAATTACTTTTATTTCGCCGTGATAAAAAAATGTGGGGAACCTTAGGCCAAATAACACTACACAAAACTGTGTTGTAATGTTACAAGAGAAGAATTTCGTTTTTAGTTGTGGTATTATACAATTTGAGCCCATTGACTTTGTGGTTACATGCTTGCATGCTGAGTTCCCTATATTTCTCTTTGTCTACTACCACATGTACCAGCACCACAACTACAAGAACTACTTTTTCTTTTCCAAATTGATTTCCAGATCCACTTACCTTCGAATTACTTGCTCCTTTTAAGAAAGTATTGCAAAAAAATTTAGATGTAATTTGGTTCATACATTATTACAAACATGTAAAAATAAATTGATAGGTGAGCATGCGACAAAGTGAAAGCAAGTACTTTTCTTTCTTGAAGCAAAGACATTTTCATTCTGGATGGCAAATTAATGAATGTCGTACGAACCAGAAACTGTACGAACGTGCAATTTGTACCTGAGTGTTGTTATTATACTTAACTACACATATGAGGTCGTATGTGTGGTTTTTCATGTATTATTACACTTTTATAGCATCATTGTAAAAAAAATGTCCTACTCTTTCAAGGTATAAAGTATTATTGCCACAATGGAAGTCTACAATAAATTATTACTCACTGCTCCAGCAATTCTAGATTAGACTATATAGACCACTCTCTAGTCTTTCTTGTACGAACATATGAAACCAAACCAATATATAAACAAATTGGACTTACAAGCCAACCGCATCCACCAAATCCACATTTGGTTTTGAGTAAAAAAGACAAGAAAGGATTAAAGTGCATTTTCCTACTACTACCAGTCGTGTCCGTACCGCCTGATTCAAGTTCATTTTTATGTATTATTATTATATTGCCTCCAAAATCTATTGCACTTATTTCCCTGCTATTTCTCCTTAAGGGTAGCGTTCACTTTGAAGATAACATACCTTGGCTTGACTAAGTTTCTCTCCAAAGAGATCTAGTCGTCGCGTTTTGTGGTATAGAGAATGAAGGTAATGTTTTTGCCTGTGAAAAAGGAGAGGAAATTTGTAGAGATGGCTCACGCACATTCCATAAACCCTATCAATGCATTTATGTCGGCATGTCGGAAGGTATTTCCCACAACGAATACGTGAATAAAAGGCATGTAAGTAAAAGTCTCTGAAAAAGGTTCATATTGGTAATACATACATATTCGTGATAATATGATGTCCTTACAGACTTAAAGCTCAGGAGCTTTCTCCGGTCCGCCTACGACTTACCTTTTTATTTTCTGGCAGGTTTAGACTAGCTTTACATTGGCTTTAGCGTTTTTTACTGTAAAAAATCGTTTGCGCTTTGGATTCGAGAAATGATGCATATTATGATCGACCAGCAATGTAATATCTAATGGCAGCCATTTTGGGTAATGTACGATATTATCAATGAATTACCATCGGTTTAAAGTGCATTATTGAAAATGTTGAATCGACGTAGGCAGCAGTGCCAACAACGTGCGTGGGTAGTTTTGGATTGCAGTCCATACATTAAGATAGGCAGTTCTTTGTAATAAAGGTTTATAGATTGCCATTTGAGCTAGACTTTTTTCTAATTTCTTTCACAAAAACCTGTCAGCTAACCTGATTGAAGTAAAGAGTTTTGATTGAAGTTGTGGGTGGTCGTATCAAGAATAGAATACCCAAGTTGTTTGACTCCCTAGCCAATGCAGTGTAGCAAGAATTGTTGATCCAATAAAAAATGAAAAAGGATTAGTCCAGGACAATGTCCTTTTGCCAAACTAAACGAAAAATAACTATGTGCGTAGTCTTTATGAATTATTATAAAAGAAGAAAATCGCCGTCAACACTGTAGACACAAATTTCTATGATGAGCACGTCCATCCGATGAATCAAACAATATTATTCATATGTAAATTTTTCCAATTTGCATACTAATCCTACCCTGCAGTAATCCTTTCATGCCTTTCACCAAAGTTTACTCTTTTTTGGCTTAAATACAAACCTTATAAATCTTCTCAGCGCAGGCAATACTTCACTAGATTATGACAACCACCAACTTTAATAGTCAGTTTTGTATAATTTCTCTCTGTCTGCTTTACTATATGAAAAAATTAGTCTTTGAACATATTATATCCATTTCATATACCATCCACCACCCAAGCTTCACTCTGTATTCATATCAAAGCACACACACACAGATATTAAAAGAAGGGTAAAAGCAAATTCATTACTTACACATGTACAGTGTATACACACGACACACAGGTAGAAAGAAATATGAGTTTTCTTTCCTGTTCCATCTTTTATGCATACGTATCTTCATGTTTGCCGTTTTTCTTCTCAAAAACCCCTTTTTCTCCCTTGCAGTCTTTTCCCTTATTTCCTTTTCTTATCCTTTCAATCTTTATGCATGGATTACTAGGAATTATCCTGCAATTAGATTCAAAAACTAATGTAGAAAAAGGTAAAATACGTATACCCGCGTTTGGATCATCACTTTTCTTTGTCGTTTTTATACTGACTACAAACCAAACTTAAGAAGAAAACTAAGAAGAAAATGAAAATGAGAAAAAGAAAAGTCTGAAAAAGAGAAACCTCGTTTGGCTGACAAACTTTTTTTAAACTCATTCTTTTATGTAACTGCTCGTACTGTACAACTAAAAACTACTACTGACTGAGCTTTTCTGTACTAACTTGGTTTTTTATTCTTTTATTCAACCAAAACTAGTAGACTCTCTCAACAACGCAAAAAGAGACGATTCGTATTTCTTATTATTATTAATACCACGACGGAATATACAAATTTTCTCCTTTCTCCCTTGTTATATCACTATTTTCCCTTTGTGCATTGCATACATCATTCTTTTACAATGAAATTAAATGAGTGAACTTAAACATGGGTGAACAGTGAACAGCAGCAGAGTAGCAGCAGTCGATGTTCTGTTGTAGTTTTGTAGCAATAGTAAAATGCTTTACTTATATCATTCCGTTTTACTTATATACTATTGCTTCATGCTACAAACATTTTTTACACTTGTCTGGTTACAATAATCTCCACGTGGAAGAAAGAAAAAGAAACTTTTCTTGAGTTTTTTTTACTAGACTCTCGTTAACCGGGTGAAAACGGTGATGATGGTACAAGGCTGAATAATATGAACAGAGTGAGTGAACCAGAGGAACCGTTTCATACAACTAAATACTCTATAAGTTTGTTCATGCATGTTTGGAAGCATCAGTACAGTAGTTTAGTTGGCAGTTGATATGAAAGTCTTTTATCTCAAATTCCATATTACTTACCTCAACCACCGCCATGATCTGGGATGTAGCAGAATAACAGAATAGCATTTTGCAAAATAATATATTCTTGTGAACTCTCGCACTTTCCTCAAGCAACTTTTTTTTTGTAAAAGATACAAGCTCAAGTTTGACTAAGTAAATAAGTTCCTTCTACACAATATTTGATGTGCCGAAGAAGGTGTAATAATATCAAACAGAAAATGAAGAGGAACAAAAACTCGACAGAGAAGGTTCTTTCTACAGACATTTTGTAGCTACAAGGCATATATAATATTATATGAATCAACCGCTGGAACGAAAGAAAGAACGACACAACTTTTTCTAATTTTCTGTAAAGCGTAATCGATCAATTTTCTATCCAACACAGACCGGTTATCTACGATAATACTGTGCTTAAGCGTAATGATTTGAGGCAGGTGGACTGGATTAGATATATACATTCATTCCATATCAGGCAGACTGGGCTAACTCATTTAGTCACACTTTCTGAAGCCCAACAAAGTACCTAGTAACTATTTTCGGTAACATGTCTTGTTCGACTTTCCCTTGATGCTAGGTGGGGTCCCTGAATATTAAAACTTTATTCACCCTATCAACAACGTAACGTGTGCGTGGTAGCCAAGCCACATCCTTATCACACACAAAACTGGTTCATTTTTAAGGTGTGTTATGCATAATGCTTTATAATATGCTACAATTTATGCATGTGTACTATCCACGCGGTATATGTATAGAAAGAAATGTCGATATTTTAGGACTATTAAATTTTCGTATACTTTGTCTTTTATACTGATTGACTATTTCGTTGGAGAGTTTAGTGGGAGTTTGGATTTGAAGCCAATGCATATTAGATGAGCTTCAGTAAAAAAGAGTTCCTAAAAAACTTTCTCCAATCAAAAAGCAATAGTTAGGCAAATGTAGAAACTTGCTGCTTATTACAGTATTATAGAGTGAAACGACTATCCACTTACTTATGTATGTGCAATATCATTATGAATTCTACATGCATATTTTAACAGCACTAAAATATGCGTCATACAACAACCAAACCAATCATTTTACTAGTTGCTTTGCTTGCCGATTTTCCAACCGGAGCGTTTAATCTATTAAACTAGAACTCAACAAGACTTTCTAGACAAAAACTATTTTAAAAGCAAACCTAAAATTGAAAATTACTAAAGTGGAAAAAGCAAACAATAAAAAAACTTCACACGAAATGTTTTGTTAATAAAATGGATTATATTATGAGCTTGGAAATTGGAATTAGAACAAACAATGGTTAGAGTCCTTAGTAATTACTTACAAAATGCAGATGCTTGGGTGGCATTTTTTTCTTGTCGTTACAAACTTAATAACAGTAGAATTTACTTAAGAAGTGTATCTAATCTTAAGATACCCTATTTTAACAAAACGCTTTCATGTTTAAAAGAAAAAAGTGTTATCTGGTTGCTTACATTCATGAGAATGTGTTTTAAGACTAAAAACCGCAAAAAATGTCCACGATTCTTGTTTTCAACCACTTAATAGCAATTTTGTGTACTGCTATACATCGCGAATTCAATAAAGTAGTTCCCATTCAGAGCAGAAAAGTACCTACATACCTATATAGGTTTGTACTCTGCAATAAAACAACTATTTATGAGTCGTTCTACACAGGGCATCGGCACACACATGTTTGAATACCTTCATTCTTTTCCTTTGTACTTCTATTTTGTACCACACTCTTTAACCCCATTCACGTAATCTGTATTTTTTGTGCTTTTCCCCAGTAAAAAGTTAGTGAAAATAAAGAGAGAATAAGTTTATTGCAAAAAATGCATGTTCTGTTCTGTAGCCACTATTCCGTGGAGAATAAACAAATCGAGTCAAGTGAAAAACGGGGTTTCTTGCATCATCATCATCAACAACACCCCTTTCCTGTATTATTTTGCTACCCTGCCCTGTTGTCGTCCTGTCCTATGTCCTTCGATTCTGTGGCAAATGGGAAGAATGACAAAACTATAACAAAACAACATCTGAACAGATCGGATTGAACTGATATTTTCGATGTAGTAACTTGCAGCATTGAAGTAAATGTGTGTGCATGTGAT
The DNA here is from genome assembly GCA_034693345.1 of Entomobrya multifasciata. Taxonomy (NCBI): domain Eukaryota; kingdom Metazoa; phylum Arthropoda; class Collembola; order Entomobryomorpha; family Entomobryidae; genus Entomobrya; species Entomobrya multifasciata. Next base: position 12,231 of record JAQFXM010001000.1, on the reverse strand, counting down.
AAAACCGTTATCCACCAAAAGATACATATAGGTCATAAGGTATTCAGAGACACACAATTTACACGATAAAAGGCTAAGGCAATTTTAAGCCAAGGCAGTTATCCGGTCGCCAACAGCAGATGAGGGAGGGGAACGCGAAAGATTAGAGAGAGACCTGGCTTGGCTTACTGACTGGTAGACAGAGGGAAAAAATAATGTCACTTTAAATTCAAGCCACGTTATCACTCCCTTAGTTCAATTGTTCTGCTGTTTAGATTCCAGAAAAACACACTCTATGATATTCTCGTATAAACTTGGATATAGTGTAACCTTGTCTCACCCAAAATAGTAAACCAGCAGCAAAAGCGGTGATGGAAGCTGAATGAAGCAGAGGGAGAGCTATAAACTAGCCTATGGATAGCTTTGTATTGATGTTTCATTGCTACTAGCTGACTACTTTACACCACTTTACTATTGGAATCCACTAGCAAACATAAATACAAAAGCATGTCGATGAGATGTGCCGTTACGTTGCTTGTTGTACTTTTTTATCTTCTTCTTCTCGGAACTACAAGTAAACTTCCTGATATTACAGTGCACTGTATATATCTGCTATTTACTTGACATTCCTGTGAGTTCTCTTGGGAGAGAAGACGTTGTATTTTCAATCGTGCGAATTGATATCACAAACCTGGGCCCTTCTGCAACAAAAACCTGATACTAAATTGTCTAAAGCGAGAGGCTAGAGTGGTAATATGCTACATCACTACTTCCACTACTATAGCTGAATATATTGCAATTCAGATAGATGGATAGTTGCTGATATATTATTTGTTTCCCTCCAGCCGCTCGGCTTTCTGTCCACCATAAAATATTATACTTTTGCTTCTAGTTGATGCTGTTATACCAAAACATAGTTAGTTTTGCACAATATTGCACGCTCTCGCCCTGCTGCTTGATGTAATACATAGGCCCCGGGTGTATGGTGGTGGGTGGTCGGTTACATTGGAATTTTTTGCGCTACTGTTGCTACAACTGAAGAAAATTTCGTTTATATCTAATGGATAGGAATTGAATTGATTGAAACCCAAGAAACCTTTTAGACTTTCCGGAACAGAAGGCAAGGCGTGAGACGTGTATTCTACTCGTCTTGAAAATGAAACAGACCATCCAGAAACTAACATTGGTTTTGAAGAGGCAACTCTAGTACAAATTCTTGTTGTTATATTGATTTTTTTTGTCACTGGATACATTATATTGGAAATGTGAGCTGAATCGCTAGATTTAATTTTCACTTTCACAGGTTATAATCCCAGTACAGCTTCAAGATAAGGTTGTATTGACCTTGTCTAGATCGATGGATCTCTATAGGCGCTCATTTTATTTTAAACTTTCTCTAAAGACCTGTTTTGGACAGTTGGATATATCGTCAGAAATGAAGTGATAATTGATTGTAAGCCGTGTTTGAGCTTTGCCTCTCTTTCTAGAAAAAGTATTTAAGAAAAGTCATGTCTTCCAAGACAGTTGTTTCCAATAATACTAAATACATGCTTCAGTGCACGTGTTTTTTTAAAGATGTATATTGTTTGCTATTACTTTGCTAGTGCGAAACTTGAGAAGGGATGGAAAGATGGTGATCTCTCTTCTTATTGCTTATTCCAATAAGCTAAACGAAGACAAGGAAAAGTTTTGCAGCATAATGAATTGTCTGTCATTCCTTCGAAGCTAACGATTAGTTCTGCTGAGGAAAGTTGCAGAAAAAATAAAATAAATACATACACAACTTTTACAACCTACACTAATCCTTCCTTCTTCCTTGCTAATAAACAGTAAACCAAAATAGTAATCTGTTATCTATTTCGTTCCTTCTTATCATTTTTCCATTTCTAGCATTTTGTGAAATGAGTTTCTGCTAAGTAGAAAAGTAAATGTGAACGAAAAAAGTAAATTGGAAGGTATACGTAATCAGGAAAAATACTAGAAAAGAGAACTACTTTCACCAACGCCACTTGTGTTTTTTGTTGTGGGATCGCTTTCACCGGCACTCACGCGCGCCGCCACGTTCTACTATATATAAATGTATGTACATCTTCCCTATTTACTTATTATACAGGAGAGAAGTCTTCGATAAAAAAAGTACAATCGTAAAGAGAGTGAAGTTGTTGAGTTTTGCCTCAACCATCGTCATCATCATTACACTCCAAGTTGTTTGAGGACTAGACTACTTTGGAATACGACGCAAAGACACTTGAGTACACACACTATACAAACTGCTGTCTACTTATGGCTTCTATTTATTTTACTGATTGGTAAAAGGATGGCATACCAAAGTAGGTTTATACAGAACCTTTCCCTGTGCGCTAACTTGCAGCGGTTGATTTCATTCCCTGACAAAACTTGTTACCTGAACTGAAACTGGACATTTCTTTGTTCATGACAATGTAAATTGTCTCGTCTTTGCAATGTAATGGCAATAAAAGGGCACCCGTTTGCTCTTTTTGTCGTTGTTGATAAAGTTACAGAAAAGTAAAAAAGACATCTTTGCTCACGCTTATGGTAAAAACGCCGATTTCTGAAATCCTAAAAAGTGAAGTTGTAATTTTGCAAACTACATGTTCTATTATGTATCTACAAAATTGTATTTAAAGTAAACGGATATTGTATGTGTTCAAAATGAATTATTTATATGTTCCATTAAGCAAAAAAATACAATCCCACTGACTACTGATGTTTTTCCATGTTATTTTTTTCGGTTTCATGGAACGAAAGTAATTTTAAAATATTTATGAATGCAACGCCATCACACTATCTGCTCTGGTACAGTACATTAGTTACAGGGCGATTACAACAGCTTATTACATTCATTTATTAGAAATCTAGTGTGTATAGTTATGTGTTGCGTTCTCGTGGACGTTTGTTGTCGTCCTCTCCTCCGCTACAAGAATAGTTGCCTTCGCGTCTGGAGACCTGAATTTACTACCCTTCTATTTCCTGTGCTCCTTTTTCACAGTACAAAATGCGTGAAATGCATTTTATAATCGCGTGATAAGTTGCAGTTACATTTTCTTATGCCGTTTTGAGTCAGTCCTCTATACTCGTTGTAGCAACGTTATCTTCCTTTTCACAAGCTCTTGACTGCTATTAGACTTATTAGTAAATAATATTCCTTTTTCCTTGTTACTCTTTCGCTCTTCTCTGGGCTCATTTCCTACATTACACACAATTCACCAGCCAAAAGCATCGCATCACAAGATATCCCTTTAAACTATGTTATGCACGTCTTTTTGTTCTTATAAACATATAGGTGTAATTTAGGAGTATCTTGATCGTGATCGCAAACTGTTTCTATAAAAGCAAAACAGTATCGAATCCACAATGACGGTATATAGCCTATTGAATCTATGTTAAACGCCCACACGAAAAGAAAGCGTGCCTTTATAACTGTTCCCAAAAAACTAAGCACCAGTATGCTGGGTGTGTAATATAAAGAAAAGAAAAAGGTATAGTGAAATAGCGAAGATTAAAAAACATTGTCTAAGTATAGGCAATACACATTTATTACCTGCCACAAGGATTTTTTTGTATGAGGGAAGCAGCACAGGTTAACATAAAATTAATAATCAGACTTACAACTTATGTTTGTACCGTGCAACATTACTTCATGTTTTGTTTGAACCTCTTTGTTTTGAAAAATGTATTTGTTAGTTGTATACACGATGTAATTCTCTGTTTATTGTTTAGTATTGATGGTACATAACTAAAAAAGAAGGGAGAAACGTAAAAATGCTATTATTTATAGCAGGTTTCCCGTCAGACAATAGTATAATACACTGAATGGTAACATGATTCTGTTTTCTCTTTTTTTCTCCTGAAGACAGAAAAAAGGGAAAGGGTAGAAAAGAGTTAGTAAATAGATTTCATGCAAATGGACTGTGAGAAATCATTTGTTTTCTTCTAAATCACTTTCTTGTTCAAAATTACAGAAATAATACAAGCTCGCACTTTGTGCCATTTTTCTACACTTTTTCCCCTTTCCCCTAAAAATTGATTGAATGTGACTTGACTTGAAGAAATAAAGTGTTAGTAATATATGTAAGCTTGCTGGAGAGAATTTGTCTTGAGGTATAGGATTTTATTTCTTTTTTTCAAGGTTGTTTTGTTTGATGTCCACAAGCAAAGCATCGTGAAGTTAATGGAAAAAGCTGATAAAGTGTAGCAAGAAGAAAGTAAAAGCCTTGTCCTTGCTTGCACTGGACTTTCGGCATTTTGTGTAGTACCTTCCAGAAAAAATGAACGTGTCAAATGAACCATACCATATCCCAATTGATCATGAAGAAATACGATTTCAAGTTATGTTACAACTTTACACATGACTATTTTCTAGAAATGCTTATCACATATGGAATGCACTTTTACTGCAAAGGAGAGAGTGAAAGTGGTGGAATAACGAAAATGTTGGTGTGTTGTTTTTGAATTAGCATTATGTCTTATTGTTGTTACTGTACCCAAGCAAGTCAAGTCAAGAAAGATTGCTTTCAGTTCAAGCCTACTCATTCATTTCTTACTCAAAACTAATTGTGTGATTCCAGTCACACATTAAAAGCGAAGGAAACGCGAATGAACGCAATGGTTGCATATAACGAATACAATGAAAGTGTTGTAAACTGAATACATTTTACATGAGCATTACATATTATTGTTATCAAAATCTATAGTTCTCCAGCAACAGACGCAGAACTGTAGTTACACCAGCTATCGTTTTGAACGAACATCTTTCTTCCGTGCTGGAAAGAGCAGACACACACATCACAGCGTGAAAACTGTTTATATGTTATTATGTTGTAGTGTGCGCGCGGTAGTAGAAGCCGCGCAGTTTTGTAGCTGTTGGATCGCATGTCGTGATAAAGGCTTGGTCGTTGTAGAATCAAGGCTAAAATATTTCTTTTCATTTCCTCTTCCCACATTTCATCCATGAATTCCTTCATTAAAGATGCCTGAGTCCCGTTATTAATGCCCGCCTTTTTCTCCACTATTATTATGATTATTATGATTACTCTTACAGACTCTGTCTCGACAATACGGCAAATGTATATAGCACGGTTTTTGTTTTGCTTGCTATTGTGCAGAAGAGTAAAGATCCCAGGTACACGTGTGAATTACAGGTGAATAATACACTTCTCTTCATTCTTCCTCCATTCATTGGACTTTCTCTTTTCTACCTAGCCACATGGGCTGAAAATTATAATCATTATTATTAGTATTGAGTACACTGCATATGCTAACATTTCTCTAGTGACTGATGACGGTGGAAAGTTTTAAGTGATCCCTATCGTTCATCGTTCTACTGACTATTATACACTTCAAATTGCATGTGATATTTTTTTACAAGTAATTAAAAATTTAGAAACTTAGATTTAGGAATTTATAAATGTTAACCGTTCGTTTTTATTTGAGCATATTTTATTTAAAGCATTTAGGATCTTTACAATGAAAATTTTCTAAGGAATTGTTTGCATTTTATGTAGTAACTAAAACTAAAGATGAACGGTGGAATCGACTGGGCTGAAACAACACTTTTCTTATTAAACATTCAGCAAAATCTTAACTTTGCAACGTCAGCAATATGCTTTAGTAAAGTAATTATCTTGAATATGAATGCTCACATTATCTACTTTTAGCTACTCAACTTAAATTAAATGTAAGATATAGCTAGTTGCATTCAGATACTAGCTTCTGACTGGCTGTATGTACATGGAATTCAATAAAACATAAAAGGAGTAATAAAATGAATCGATTCTCAACAATACAACGACATTATTCCATTGTTTTATTGCTCTTTGTTTCGTTTTTAGTATATTGTATGATAATCTTCGCAGTAGTACACTGAACCAGACCACAAAAAAGGAAACCTGCTTACTGATCTTGGATCCTTCTTCCTTTCTGTTCTGAGGATGATGTTAAAAGTGGTTGCATGTGAACCCACAATAAAGAAAAAGTGATCTACATACATATTATACTTCTCCTACATGCTTTGAATAATGAAAGAGCATATCTCTTGAAGAACTTGTTTCATGTTTCATCCACCAACGTACAATGTGATGGGATGACTGTGTGGCATTATGGCATATGTTCGTTTCGTACACTAAAACTGCTTTCCAGTTAAGAATATCTGGACAGTAAAGAAGTTTTTTTGTTCAGTTTTATAACCCGGGATTCGCATGTAAACTACCACAATATGGAAGTATTTATGACTTGACTGTTTCATATTATCTTGATATGCTTGAATGTGCACATGCTTTCCTTGTAGCGAAAAGGAGTTTTCTGCTATTATCTCGTTGGGTAGTAGTTTGTAAATTCACTGGATGATTACTCCGCGATAATGCAATATAATAATGTTAGATTGAAAGAGTCAGTCACGAGTTACAGGAGCAATGTCAAATTTTCTTACAAAGTTGTTTGGGCATGCTTAAAATACAAAGCGTATGCAAGGAGAAAGTTATTTGTGATGTTGTTTACATATTTATTATATAAGCGTTCAGCGGCCTCGTGTGTATGCTATTATGACAAATTACACTACACTCAGCCATAGTTGCATATATAGTGTGGTATAATCGGATACATCGTTGTTACATATATTATACATATATATGACTTCCATAAATAGGACAATTACCAATATTGTTACGTAGTTCCATCCATCCATTCACCAGAAAATAGCCAAAACAGCAGTTTTCTTGTTTATCCACCAACACATCACACCGACGACCAAACTGAAGTTTGTTGTTATTCTGCATGCTTCCAAGTTTTGTTCGTTTGTTGTTCCTTTCACTGTTTGACTATCAGTGTGTGCAACGAAGCCATAAGAACGTAATGGTCATTGCTCATAATAATAAGCCATGCATGTTAATGATCATGAATGAGTATGTTTGAGTTGCCTTATTGCCTCTTGTCTCATATAACAGACCAATTGCATAGTTGTAGTCTAAATTGTAAATGCAAAGAAGCGGAAGGCATGAAAGAAAACAAGCTGTTTTCTGTCGTAAAACTCGTGTCGAAAACGCCATTCTCAGAGATTACATTTAGATTTTGAAGTGCTCTATTATTATTACGTTTACTTGTTGTCGCATCTCATCACACATATGAGTAGACTATGTTGGTATGTATTTTACTACATGTTATATTGAAATGGCTATGACATGACTATGTACGTGTGATATGTACAGATATTGGCATTTCGAGAAGATGCTTAACAATTTTGTATACTGTATTGTTGTAGTCTGACATGATGTTTCTCTTTGTGCTTTTTACAGGTTTATCCTCAGACATATACCTCGTCCGTGAAGGAGTTGTCAACGAGTATGCCCTCAAATACGTGGTCAACGTACCATCACAAATTGAGACGTTGTACTTTTCCTGGCAGTCTCTCATCAAGAAACCGGTGAGCATGCATTTTACTCAAATATATTTGAGCATTAGTCGTCTTTAAAAGCAATTTGGAGTCAACGTTGTAATTTTATACACAATTAGCTTAGCTCCTCCCCACTACTCTACTATTTTAATTAACTGGTAATTAAACTTTTTGAATGTTGTAAACTTGTCATCATTTCATGTTTATTTCGTCTGACAACGTTACTGAATTTGAACTCAATACTGTTGTTTACGAAAACAGGAAGGGAGAATTATCAAGAAACAATAAATAATATTATGGAAAAATTTAAATATAACGTTCTCCCCACCACTTTCAGCATATAATTCGTTTCACAGGAATCAACATCTTATATTCGCTGCATTCAATACGAAGAATAATAAGTTAAAAGCAAAACTGGAGAGTCTTCAATTCAATATCTTGGTTACATCCTGCGCATATACATATGTATATTTGCATATAAAGAAAGCATATAATATCGTCCAATTTATAACTCTTTGATTCATCAAGGAGGGAAAATTGCTTCTGGTATTTTAGAATGTAACGTATAACTTTTCACTAAGAATGTATAAAAGTCATATACGAGAGATGAATGATAGATACATTTGAGACTACGACTTACTGTGTATACCATTCATGGTGAAAGTCTTATATTCCAATTCTTATATGCATAATGGCATTCATTTCGAAAATCTGATTTAATTTAGACCCTTCCACTTGACTGTCTTTGTGCCATTTTGTCTCATTCCAATTCTTCTACACACTAAATTATATTCTCTCTTTACTACTGTATTTCAAAAGTTCTTTATATTATCTTCAAGTTACATACATTGAGGACGGAAGTCGTATGCCAGTACAAGCAAGAAATTTACATACTAAAGTGAACAAAATAATGCCAAATAGGAAAATCCAAGCTCATTCATCAGACCATCCGTCTTAATTAAGTTGCATATATGATTGCCATCTAGCACATTTATGTACATAGTGCATTGTAGGTTGAACGTGTAGACTATATGTATATATCGTTTTCACTTTTTATCGTTTATCACGAACAGCTTTCTACTAGCATTATATATATTCTTGAAAACAGGTTTTGCGTATGAATACATTTAGAATTTATTCATTATATATAAACATGGAACATCCAAACCTAGAACATTCTCTACTTTTTTTTGCTAAAACTTTCATTTACTTTTTAGTTACATAAAAGCAGTCAGTCACTCATTTAGTCCGGATAGATCATCATCACCAGTGAACATACAATGCCTTTGTCCATCAAATGCCTTCATTCATTATCCATCTCTTGTGTTGACGGATCCAGCAATGAGCAAGCCTACATATTATTCCCGTGCCGTGCCTCGCCTGTCTTGTCTGAACCCCAGGCGGGAGTTTCCCATCTGACTTTATATTCATTAAACATGTCTCTTTTAGCCCAGAGCCCGACGACTACATCAGACATCACAACTTCATGATAAAATGAAAAATATATCACACACATCAAATATTTTTGTACATAAGTCCAGTATTTGCTACAAAGCATAACTATATTTTAGTCACCAAACTGTATATTACATCGTCCTTTTAAAAGTGGACACCTTATGTTATTTTCGTGCAGGTTTTACATGATATTTACTTACTTGCGTAGGGTTCCAAAAGAATTAGATTTACATTGAAAGCCTGCGTAAAACTCATTTGAAACCAGGAAAGTCTAATGGGGATTTTGTTTGATCCATTTTATACATCTACAACTACTCCTCAGAGCTCAGCTCATATTTCACTTAACAACATTAACTAAGCTTGCACTGTCCTCCCGGTCTTTATATGATAGTATTATAGCCTTGTTCCCACTTTCTACCTTGAATTACAAAAAAGAAGCTTTACGAGACGAATCATTTTCGCCCCTGTTTTATCTTTAAAGCTTGGTGTATGCAGTTGGTGCAAGCTAAATGAATACGCATTACACGGAAGTATAGAATGTTTACTTCTTGCACTTTTACTCAAAGACATGTGCGTTGTCGGATGGAGACATAGTAGCAAAAACAGAGAGGAAAGCTGTGTGCTCTTTAATTATTTATTTAACTGATTAAAAGCAAAGAGGAAACATAGTGAGTTTGTAAAGCTTCAAACTAAACTACAAACAGCAGTTAGACTTTTTGATGCATTAACTTATTTGTTTTAAATTTTACATTTATATTATTCGTTCGTTGAATTTGAATGTATAAAAGTTATAAATGTGTAAATACATTTAGGATGGTGTGTTTCATGATTTTGACTTTAGCTTCATAATACAATCAAATTATTTTTGAACTCCATGAAGCTTGATTATACTTGATCCTGTATACTTGAAACATTTTTCTAAAATTTCTCTACAATATAATATATGAAAAACATTCATACTTCCTACGTTATATCTGGTGTATGAGCTAGTTTTTACCTTAAAAAGACTTGCTCAAAAATGTTAACCCCAGCTAACTTTCTTGGAGTTACGTAAACATAGTTTCACTTTTAAAACTAATTATTTAACCGTAGTTTCAGGCAGTTTATATGCATAAATTATAGTAAGAATAGGTTATAAAAAAGAATATTCCGCGATTCTGTACCTGTTCAAGAAAGCGAACTACTTACTAAAATAGATTTTTAATAGTGTTTTAATGTCTATTCATCATAATTTTTATCATACTAGCCTCTTAAGAAAATCCACTATAATACTAGGTCTACTATCATGTTAGTGCGTTCATGCCTACTCCTGGAAAAAGTACGGTTAAACGACTAAATAAACGATGCTGGGAAAATGGTATAACATGTTCATGCATCAGTACGTCATATAATGAACCTCTTTTGATACGTTATTAACACATTGTGTGCATTTTTGATAATGGTGCAAGCCCAAAAAAGCAGAAGTACTTTCTCCTGCTCCGTTTTACAAACTGGTAACTGGCAGAGTACATGAGCATACGCCTAAGTTTTGACATAAATTATGCACAAATGTTCGCTTCAAGACGTTGAAAATGGCTTGCAGAATTCAAGTAATACGAGACTCATTTACCATTGAAGCTTACACATGCTGAAACGAAAGGGAAAACGACTTACTTTCTCGAGTAACATTCTGAAATACAAAGTACGCATTTGAAAAGTACTTCTTTTCTTCCTTCTCGCAAACGCACAAGTCCGTTTTTTCTCAAGGCAGAGAGTGACAATGATAATTGTTGCAATATTGGAAAAAGACAGTGTAGTAAAAGACTGTTCACCTGTCACTTGCAAGAAATTACATTTTTTATTTAAGCGGTCATCTTTAATTCTATTTAGCGGTATGTGGCCAGCGGAAAAAATGTGCTTAAAGTAAGCTTAAAATTATGCTTCAAGTATTAATAAATTTTTGAAAGAGCTGACTGCTTGTGACTTGAAGAAAATTGAGTTGCAAAAGTATAAAAGCAAAAAAAAAAACATTTGAACAGTAGCAGTTTATTTCAAATCAATAGTACATTTTCATGTGGATTACGTGCTAAGATCACGATCAGTTTGCGTAACGAATTTGTATATGAAGTATTCAAAACATGTTCAGATATGAACTTTCTCTTTCCTTAGTAGTTAAAGGGGAAATTTCAATAAAGTTCTAGATTGTTGATTTGTAATAATGCTGCCTTTATTAAGATAATTATGCTGATGGACTACGGGTAAAGGGTCCTTTCTCAATTAATTACATAATTTAATTTGGCACATTCCAATATGAAAATAGAAGATTGAGTCAAGGTCAAAGAAGTTAAAATGATTTTCATATCATGCATACTTACCATTTTCAATCTCATGCACTCAAGTGCAACCAAACATTCTGTCTATTTCACACGGAAAATAACTTTCTCTAAAGTATATGAAAAAATGTAAGCAAAAAAGTGACAGGGTACACTTTTTGTTTGTTACTGATGGTCAGAGTATATTTTATTGCATATTGGATTTTTTTCAAGGAAGCATGAAAATGGCGTGAAAAGATTGTTTGCCTCACACTATCAACTTGCACTCTAATGTAAAGTAGCATTATGCATACCTTGCCACGCCACACGTGAGAAAAACATTTTCTTGCTTTAATACAGAATACACATTGCTTTGCATGCTTTCTTTGATGCATAAAGTAAGTTGTACTCATTGTTAGTTTCTTTGCCTAGAGAAATTTTTCTTGTTCACATTTTTCTCCTTTATAACGAGAGAAAGAGAAGTTGGGAGGAAGGAATAACTCGTAAAAAGCAAAAAACGTCAACTTTGTGTAGATTTACATTTTTCTTTTGTTAAGTCGTTTCTTCTAAGCCAAGTCCACTTAAGTTGATGCTTTCACTTTACACATACCGCATATTATTTATTTACCAAGAAGCATTGCAACAGTCACCGTCACCACAAACGCCTAGCCAAGACATGCATCTTATATGGCATGATAAATCTGTACAGCTAGAATTGTAAGAAATAGGCAAGGCATTTGAACTTCAAAATAATACATACCTCAGGAAACTCACCTTTTAAGAATGTAGTCTACATTACGTAGATGCAGTTATGAATAAGATTGCAACTTAAATTGTAGATACATGGCAGGCACCGGTCAAACGCGATTTTTAAAGCATAATTGATAAGTTCGTTGGGTTTGGCTCTGGTATCCATAGTTAGCTTATGTAACCCATGTATTTCCAACGGACCATTTACTGGCTCTATTTCGTTTCCATAACCTTACTAGTGACCAAGGAGCTTAGTAATATGCTTTTTTCAATGCAGTAACACAATTAAATAGTTTGTCTGTCTGTCTGATTGTCCGTGGTTTTTAAAAGCATTTACCCCAAAAAAAT
>JAQFXM010000999.1:0-37699 GCA_034693345.1 Entomobrya multifasciata | reverse complement strand
TGGCTGGGTTGAGTGATGGTGGTCCTTGTCCTTTTCCTTGGTGGTGGTCATCTAGTGTGTTGTTGGCATCCATCCTTTCCATCCTTCTTAGAAGCAGAGTAGAGGTGTAGATCCAGAGGTCCAATATGGAAGGCAGCAACGGCAGCAGAGGCAGCAGAAGTCCAAAGGTCCAAGAAGAGTTGCAAGTCCAAGTTTTGCAGCAGCAGAGGTCCAAGAGATATGTTGATCCTTCGAGATACTGATCGCTGGTGCCTCTGGACCTGAGAAGGAGCCCTTTTTATATGCCCCAGCCTGGCCGTGTCAATTGTCAATCTTTCTCTTTGGTGCACCTTTCCCATGCTATTTACTTGTATTGCAAAAATGCACGATTGGAAGAAAAGAAAATGCTTTATGAAAAGGTAGCCGAGTGTAAAGATGAGAGCATAAACATATGCACAAAATGCTTGCATATTTCTTCAACTTTCCTTCAATGCAGAGATTAACTTTTCATTTCAAGCAATTAAGCAGCTAGTTGAGTGGTGGTAGCGAAAGTGTAAAGCGAGAGGAGCGGCGGCAGGAGGAGAAAGGAGTGAAAGGATTAGAGATTAGCAGAGTGGGGATAAGGGATTAAGGCCTGTGTGCTCCCTTCCCTCCCTTCTTCTCTACCTTGTCATCATTCCATCCTTTTTCTCCTTATTTTGGCTATGGAGCAGAGGAAGCAGAATCATTTTCTTCAATCGTAAATCCGTAGATTTATTTGCTGTTGTGATTTCTCATTCATTTATTCATTTCAGTGGGATAGATGTATGTACCTAACATTAAATTTTTAGTGCATTGGACTTTTTGTGCAGTTACTACTCAAGTGATTGTGAATGTATATTCCATGTCAGGTATTTTTATGCTGCTCATCAAGAAAAGAGTGTGATAACGTATTGAAATGGTAAATGAAATGTTTCAATTAACTTCATGATAAAAAATTAAAATAGTATTTTATCGTCACCACAAACAAAATCAATTTTAGTCAAAGTACATCACAAACAAGCACAAAGATGCAGGGTTGTCCCTTCATTTTATTTTAGCATGTCTAGAGTCTTAACCCTAAAAATCTTTCAACATTTAAACAAAACACAAATAGAACTTATGCTGTGAAAATCCCATATCTTATCTTACAAATATATAACACCAAAATCAATTGAATTCTTAACTAGTACAAAGTAGTACAAAACTTTACATCATTCTCGGAACTCCAGCATATAATATTATTACTCAACCAAAAACACCTTGTCCAGGTCCAGATAGATATTTCCAGATTCCGCATCTCCAACAAGAACTAAAGCCGTTTCTAGCTCCTTCTTGAAATCATAGACAACAATCAGGAAGCAAACACGCCAAAATATGACCATGATTTGTGGAAATATCCAAATAAATCTATCTTGGTTCCAGCCCAAGCCTGTACACGCAGCAGTACTGATATCGTCGGCAACAACCACAACTTGTATGACAAGGAATACAACTGTGAAATTCCGCCAGATGCAGACCTTTCCCAAGGCTTTGCAGACATCCATTTCCTGCGTAGTGTAAAATATACAGTTAATACTTTTTTAAAAATCTCCCAATAACAAAACAATACGCCAAGTTATACTATTGCCAACTTACAGTAACTGCTGCACTAAGCAATTTCAGTGAAGTCCAAACCTGGAGTCCGACCACCAGAGCCAACGACGCAATCTTGACCCACGTCCACCAAATGCCAACTAAAAAAATCCTTTCCCGATTTAATACATCTATAAATTCATGTCATGTCATATTAATTATTTGTCATCCGATCATTTACCTATTCCGAATTGCTCGAACCACTTATTTGTTAGGATCGCCTTCTTATCAGTCGCCTCTTTGGGGTGATTCAATTAGTATGTCACACCCCTAGGGGGGAGGGGGGTATACCACTGAGCGTGACACTTTGTGACATGGGGGGAGGGGGGTCCGGATATTTTGTGACAGTCACACTTAAATCCCACATAATATTACAAATATCCCATCTCATACTAAAAACACGTCAAATTCTATGTTTTATAACATTTTTTCCAATAGCACCTTGAGTTTAATTCTTTATCATTGCATCTTATTCCTGCTTATCTTAACAAAATTTGTGCAAAAGGATGTTATAAAAAGTTTTTAAAAACATGAATCAGTTGTTCAAATAAAACAACAACAACAACAGTTCAACAAAATACTCCATAAGCACTTGTTGACGTTATATTTAGGTATGCTTTAAAAAAGATAAAACTGAATTTGGCCCTAACGGCTTGCAATCTAAAGTTTAAAAATACTACTAACTGACCGTCACTGCACGTAATTCCTTCCTATTGGATTTCTTGTTTGAAATTTTCTTTCATCTACAAGATAAGAGCTATATCGTTTTTAAACTTTTGCAGACTGCTGAATGCGTGGTTGTATTAGTTTGAAAATTTCTTCATGCATTGTCTAGCCAAATAATAAAGATAAAGATTGGGTGTTGGGTGATGTAGTTAAACTACTATGTATATGGTATTTATGTATGGCGTGACCGTGACATGGGGGGAGGGGGGTCTCAGAATTTTGTGACACTTTGTGACATAGGGGGAGGGGGGTCCAAAAAATCGCATTTTTAGCGTTACGTACTAATTGAATCACCCCCAAAATATCCGGACCCCCCTCCCCACATGTCACAAAGTGTCACGCTCAGTGGTATACCCCCCTCCCCCCTAGGGGTGTGACATACTAATTGAATCACCCCTAAGCACAGTGTCAGGAGTCTACAGATGAATATTTTAGAAGACTCAAGTAGTGTGTAATTTTACATTTCATTCGTTTTTTGAATAGCTAATATGCCACTCTGTATTAATAATTTTAAACAGGCAATTCATTTAACGGTAGATAGGTCAGTCACTTAAGGTAGTATACTGATGAGCTAGAGTAGACTTATTCTTCGGACTGCTGGACCAGCAAAGTCCAAACGTTCTTGTAAAAGTGACTAAATACACTGTCAAATGTGGTTTAGCTTTTTAGTTCAAAATTAGTTTGCATTTGCATTCAAAAATAGTGTCGTAGCTTTGAGTTGAAGAATTCGAAAACAGGCCCATAAAAGATGGAAAATCTATATGCATACGAAACCAAAGCACGCAACGAATTTCATGCATATCCAAGTAAACGATAAAGATATAATCTGAACTGAACGACCACATAATGTGCATCTCATTATCACACCAAAATCTCGAAATTATCAAGTCGCCCCAATTTTCCCCATCTTCAAGAACAAACACAGCGATAACTCAGCAAAGCATACTTTTACAAGGTGTAACTCGTTCACACGTTTAAAAACTCATAATTAGTCTACCCCATTAAAAAATATTCCCATATTAAAAAGTCACACAAACCTCTCCATTCTTCTTCGCAATAAAGAACCCATCCCCAATCGTCTCATCTGTAACATCTTTCGGCATGAACAAATACGGATCTTCACACAATGTTGGCCAAACTCTTTTCAAGAATAAAATTACACATTAAAAATCTTGACATAAAGAACACCCTAAAAATCTGTTTTAGTTTTTTATTCTACCTCGGTACATTACCACTGCTAGTTTCTTCTCCTCCCCCACCAGAAGCAGCAGCAGCAGCAGCTCCTGCACCCTTGCCACTCATTGTATAAAAGCAAGGAACTTGCAATTGCTCACTAAAGAGCACCCCATAAGGACAGTCATCCTCAAGAATCTGATGAAAAACTCCACGATGACAGAAGCGGAAGAGTTGGCAGTCCCGCTGCTGAGCAAAGAAAAGGAGAAGCAGTGCCCCATACGTTCCTCCAAATTTCATCATAAATCCAGAGCCGTTCCGGAAGCTCCAGGATTCTGTGACAATGTCGTTGTCGGCAGCGGAACAAGAACCAAAAACTATCACAAACTACCAGTTATACAATTTTTTTTCTTGTTGAAAAATCGGGTATTATGGTCAGAAAAAAAAGCTTACAAACGATCCAAGCAACCTATCTATTGTGTGTGTATAATGATCACAAATGAGATGTTTGAATACAATTCACTGGATTGTGTGTATATCGCACTATGTTTCCGTTTCCTCTTTTTATAACTCTCAAACTCAAGTCATAGTGCTTTTTTTCTCTGTCTCATTGTTTGAGTTACAGAATCGTTACGGAACAAAAGAGAGATTTTTTGTTTGTTTGTGGAGGTCTCTCTCTCTCTCTCTCTATTGAATAGAGTGAGGGGAAAGCTCACTGACTTGACTTTGACTTGTTTCATGTAATGTGAAGCTAAAAGTCTGGCTTTTGATTCAATAAAAACGCATGGTCCTTGTCATCATCAATCGATTTTATACGCCAACTGATTACAAGCGAAAAAATATATACATACACAAAAATATATATTGAATTGAATAAAAAAGTGCTGAGCTTTGTGTAAAAACATATATTCTGAGAAATTGCAACTTTTTATTACTCAAAAGAATTTTGATATATTCTCATCCGATAAACAATTGAGTTTTTATTACTCCATTTTTCTTTCTCAGTAAAGTGATGACGCGTTATTGCCAATTGTTGGCTCAGAATAGCAACATTTCAAGTTTGCAGCGGCAGCGTTCTGGTGATGATGCCTTCGTCCAACTTGGTTGTTTAACTGCACATTGTTATTCAAACAGTGAAGCCTCTTCTTTGCACAACACTGACGGGGATTACTTGCTGATTTTATGATACCAGAGTTTATTTTACGGACAAGTAGTCTTGTATTTTGAGTACTGCTGCTGCTGTGAGTTTTGCTCGTGCTGCAAGTTTGCGAATCGTAACGTCTACTATTGTCGTCTGAACCACCGACACCGCCACCACCACCACCACCGCCGCCGTTTGTCGTCATATCATTCTTGCGGATCTTTTGGTACAGGACTGACTGTATGGAGGGAAATCATGGAGGAAATACGGTATATAAGTTTTACTTTTTTTTCTCGGTCATTGAAAAATTAATTTGATTAAAAAAGAGTATATCGCACGAGCGATTAAGTTTTGTTACATGAGCAATCTGATAGTACGGGTAGACAAGCGTTCCACATGCGAAACACTGATCCGGGCAATTAGATAGAGATTTGTAGCTGCTGAACCCTCTGTTGCAGTTATGGCACAAGTATTTTCCGTAGCAAGACTCTTTGCCGAGATATGGAGTCAGGGAATGCCTCTGGTGGTGGGTGACCAAAAAAAATACAGCATCCAGTGAGAGATATGTTTTTAAAAGAAAATGCAATATGAGTAAAAGTTATGAATAGGAATAGTATGGTTATATATTGCATTTACGATCCCCCTCGGCTGACAAAACTGATGACATATGCGGCAAAACAAGCCATCCTTCGCCCTGTACAAAGGACTCACCCAACTTTGCTCACAATTCCCGCAGTAAAACTCAAAGAATCTGTACATGACCAGAGGCTCATCACGCATGGATGATAATCCCATACCCGACGAGCTGATCACTCTATTATTCCGACTTCCTGGGATCCTCGGGGGTTGTTTTTTATACGGGATTATCATGCGACGGTTATGGGCTGTTATCGCTTGGTGGGAGTAGATTGGGATCCGGTGATTTTGTGCTTCCGACGACGACAATGATGATGATGTTATGATGTCTTGCTGTAGTGTGGGGTGGTACGCGTAACCGTTCTGCAGTAGCGGTGATGGAGGAGTCACTGGTCTTCCGCTGTTCTCGTCATCGTCAATATTGTAGATTTGATATGTGTGGTGATGTTGGGGATGAGGGGAGGGGGACTGGGGGAGGAAACTGGACGAGAACATTTTCTTGTAAGAGTATTTGGGGTAACTTGGTATATTGTGTTTGTTTTGGTGTATATATGCAGGTGTGTTTTAGTGATTCCTAAACTAAAACCTGATTAATTAACCTAAACGTAATTTATCCTACTTGAGTTGGGTGAGAAGGTTTTGTAAGGGATTGCATTATTTTTTTGGAAAATATTTACGTGTGTGTACATGTAAATTATTCTTGTTTTGCATGTAAGTAGGTTTAGCACCTATTGTATAACTTTTGTTGCATATCAACGCAACTTTACTCAGAAGGATTTTTCTTGCAGATTAGCTGTGTCATTTCAGAACAGTAAAGTTTGTCATCAATTCAAAGTAGTTTTCAAAGGAGACTAGTAAATCCCATGAAAAAAGTTCTTTTCATCTTTCCCCTTTTGTTCACTTACCATTTATTACAACCATTTTCACACCACCATCACATCATCAAACAAAAGAGATTTTTTTTGAAAGAGAATCCAAAAATCCCAAACATCAACTCACCAGCCAACAACGACCAACTACCCCACCAGCTCTCTCTAGTGCTCACGAATCCTATCATTTTAGTGTAATTTTTAGTTCACACTGAAGTTCATGTGAAAAGAGGTTCTTATTGGGAAAATGGTCTGGTGAAACTCAAGTATATTTTTACCATACGGTCACCTTTAGAAGAATACACGCAAGTTACAGAGGTTGATAGAGTGATAGACTCTTGTCGTCTTGTCTCTTCTGTAGGAATTTTATATTTCTCCAGAGAGATAAGAAATGTTGATAAGGTAGTCAAGAAGGTGCTAGATCTCATATAATCAATTTTTTTGACACGTGGACACTAGGATCGTTAGAATCACTTAGATAAGATGGCAATGAAAAGACTAAATTGTAGAAAGTATTAAACCTGACAAAATCGTCTGTGATTAAACCCATACCAGAGAGTAAAAGGGAGAAAATTACCTGGAAAAGAAAGTCTCAAAGAAACGACCTTACCATTAAAAAGTACCAAAAAATGTGCTCAAATAACGGTAACGTACATGACCTGAACGGTCAAACAATGACGCCCTCGGGAAAGCTGGATCCGGCTCCGTCGTACCTGTTCGCGTTCGATTTTGACCATACAGTAGTTCATGATAATTCTGACACGTACATATTCAAACTGCTTGAAGGAGGAGTTCCTCAACATATCCAACAGTTTCTGAATGACAGTAACTGGACTGAGTACATGAATAAGGTGTTTGAGTACATGCATGAGAAGGGGGTAACTGTTGAGGATATTTGTGGGAGTGTTAAGGGGATGGAGCCGACAAGGGGTGAGTTGATTGCAATGATAATTTGACATGTCATGTATTCAATGTGAAGAATAGATTGATATTGATAATGACAATTTAACGTAATGTAAAAATTACAATCTTGATTTTTTTCCAGGAATGCTCCAACTACTCACATCCCTCGTATTAATGAAAACCAACCCAGACGCCAGAGCGAAAGTAGACATCTTGATAATTAGTGATGCTAATGATCTGTTCATAACTCAGTTCCTAAACGCTCGTGTACTGGACCCATTGTCAACCAACAAGAATGTCCAGCTAACTTACCCATTTGATATTATCACAAACACTGCCTCGGTTTCCTCCCCACCACCTCCATTGAGTAACAATAACAAGACTAAACCTTTCTCGATTACTCCGTACTCCCTCCAGGACCACTGCAAGATTTGTCCAAAGAATTTGTGTAAAGGGGCGGCTCTCGTTGAGTACATGGAGAGGAAGGGGCCGTACAGCAGAGTATTCTATTCAGGGGATGGGTGAGTAAATTTGTGATTTATGACAAGTTTATTTTTAGTTGATATAGAGTTCATGACATTTGACACATGATGACATATATGACATTTTATAACAGGTGGAATGACGTATGCCCATCACTGAAGCTAAACCAACATGACTATGTATTCCCTCGGAAATCGTACAGCCTGTGGAAAAAGATCAACAAGAGCAGCGACAACTTGGGAATCAGCTCAAAAATCATAGAATGGGAGTCCGCAGACACGATCCACGCAACAATCGAGAACATCCTGGGTAAAATACCCTAAGAAGAATCTCGTCCATTTAATAAAAATAATCCAAATCAGTTAAAAATATTGTGATGTTAAAAAATGCTTTAAATATTTCCATGTGGCGAATTTATTTACAAAGAGTGTATACGAAATAAATTGATTTAAAAAAACAGAGAACCCCGATGAATTTTTATTGAAAAAATGATTACAAACTGGATACACGTGATTTAAGAGAATTAGCCCGTTGCAAACTCCCACCACCCGGACTGGCGTTCCTCTTGTTATGCCTGCTACTCCCACTCTGCGCATCATTATTCCAGAAGTCCAGTCTCTTGTGTGTCTGTTGCTGATGTTGCGACCTCTTCAGTCTTAGCACTCGTCGCAACCAAGACGAGGTAGAGGAGAGGCGAACGGTGCGATTCTGGTTCCTGGATAATCTCGTTGGGTTTGTAGGTTGTTTGGCTTTCTTCACCCGAGTTTTGTTAGGCCGCTTGTTTGTTTCGGTGTTAAGCTCGTTGGTCGTTTCCGACACGAAACCACTCTCTTTGTTGCTGAGGAGGGTTCTTCGGGAGAGTCGGAGGTTACGCACTGCCTTGTCCAGGCTTGTGAAATCTGCGGAGTACTCTTCTTCTTCGGCTTCGGGTTCGTCGGTGCTGGTTTGGGGCACCACAAATGAGAACCAACGTTCTATCTTAGAACGCGGCGTCAGCTGGAATAATACGGGACATTATAGTACAACACGTTTTACATTTTTCATCAATCAATTAAAAATTACATTTTTTGTCTGTGCTCTGTCGAGTAAAAGCGTTTTTTTTTCTCTGAACCCTTTTGAAAATTTGTACTTTACTTTGTGGTATGCCTAGCCCACGCAGTCCTTTGTACTTGGCTCATGAGCTCACTTCGATGCCCAATTTTCTCACTAACGCTTCTCCCTAACACGTTCCTCCTCAAATTACAATCATCCAAACCCCCACCCTCGTAGTCTGCACTCGCGTTCCTACCGATTTGACCTAACTTTGGTGTGAATGGTGGTGGAGCTAGGAGACCTTTACCTTCGTCCCCCAAAGGCCTGATGAACGGACTCCCCATGTCGGACCTTAATACTGGCTGCCCTCCACTTGTGAATATCGTCGCAAGCATTTCACTCGAACTGTTGTTGTCTCCAAGAATCCCCCTTGAGCTGGACGTGGACGACGACTGCGACTGATTGCTGTTGCTCATGATGAGCGAGGTAGATGCGTTTGCAGCGAATGGCGAGGAGTAGAGTAGGTGAGCGTGGGAAGGGGCAGGTGGAGGTGGGGCTAATTGAGGATACCCGTAGTAAGAGTACCTGGGGGCGTGATGGGGTAACGACCCAAAGTAACCTGACCGAGAGTTATTCTCGTAGATTAAGGTCTCGAGTAGCGCGGCGTTTTGTCTTCGCAGAGCTTCTATCTCTTGGAACGAGATGGGTAGTGTTGATGGGGGTGGGGTATTGTTTGGGGTTTGAGGGGTGTGGGTGTGCTGATTTTGAGCGGCGTAAACCTGTGCAATCGGGGGCAACAGAATAAATATTGACATTCTCCTGGAATTTCGTCACAGGGTTTTAAAGGAAACTTCACACGTGACACTACTTAAGTGTGTGACATCACAAATCCATGCGGGTTAAAATTTTCCAGATATGGGTCAAAATGTTTATCATTTTCACAACAACGTTAGTTAAATTATGGGTGTTATGAACAATGAACACCAATTAGGACTGATCATTAAATAAATTAATGGTAAAGGTCACTACTATAATCACTTCAAACGTCAATTAGGATTTACCATGCATGTAATCTCACCCCGTTAAAACACACATGGGCTCGGCATACAAATACAAATTACAAGTTCATGCAGTAAAACACAACAAAACGCAAACCACGACAGAGTTACACGAAACTAATTGAAATTCTAAAATCTCCACACGACATACCTGTGGCAACGTCACTCCAGTCGCAGTTGCAGCAACACTATTTTGCTGCGTAGATCCAGCACCCCGTTCCTTACCACCAGTAATTGCTTCCAGTTCTTGTATATGTCTAACAAGCGTTTGTAGGTGATCCAGTAGCTCTTTGTTGTGGATCAGTAGCTGGTGGGTTCGGGCCTAGAAATTAAGAATCGTTTATGAAACTGGGAACCTTAAATACAAATCACTATCGAAATATTAGCAAAACCCACCTGAGCTTCTATCCTCGCCGCCGACTCAGCAGCCAACTGATCCCTGAGCAACTGTATCTGCGCAAGTGCAGCGCGTGTATTCTGAGTCTGCTGCTCCAACTGCTCTTTGAGCAACTGAGCCTCATGAACCTGACTCAGGTTCTCTTTCTCCTTCTTCCTCTCGGGAGGAGGAGCAATCAACCTCTCATGTTCCTTAAAAAACCCAACCACCCCTTGAGTAGGAGTAGGCACTGCAGACGACCCTGGAGTAGCCAACCCCATCAAGTCCCCACTGAGTATATCTTTCCTCGTCAGATCCAAATTCTTCGGCTTATTCGCTTTCACAGTTGGGACCTCTGCCAACTTGTCCAGTGAGTTTACCGGTGTCCCACTCCCCAGAAGAATCGGAGGTGTACTACTGCTACTCGACGACGCTTGCTTAGGCTCTTGCAAACTCGTGTTACTCCCATTGGACACATCGTGGGGTTGCTCCTGAACTAGCACTTTGGGTTCTCCAGTATTCCTCATCACCGATTCCCCACTCGTTTTGGACTCGTGAAGTTGGGAAGAAACGTTCGTGTCCGATTCCTGGAGCTCAGTATCGTCATCCTCTCCAGCCACCCCAACAAGTTTGTGGCATACCTCAAACGCTTGACCCACCGTCCGTACAATTCGCATTGCTTGATTCTGCGGGGTAAAGTGAACAGAACATGAAAACCAACGTCAACTTAAAAAACACCACACAAATCCAAAAGTGTTTCACAACCCCCCACCTCCAAATCATCCAGATTATCAACAGCAAGTTTACTCTTATCACTCTTCAACGAACTCTTTGTCGTGCCCCTGAGAACACTAGGCACCACACCACCACATTCCTGCTTCTTAGCCACCACTACCACCTCATCCCCCAAACAACCCCCTACCTCAGCAATCACCCCAATCTTATGCAAACTACTAGTCGAGTGAGAAATAACTTCAGGCTCCCTAAAACAAAGTTTCTTTGGCGTCCTACACTTATCACTGTTACTCCTCCCACTTCTCTGTATCCCCCCAGGGGTTTGTGGAGGTGACCCTTCCTCCTCAGGTATAACAGCCTTGGCACTCTTCAAATTACTATACAACCGAGGGGATGTAGGGGTAGAGGGCTGTTTCGCATGCACGCTACTCCCCCCACTCCCCCCTCTCGCTACAACACTAGTAGCCATCACTGGAAACACATTTCCTGACCCACTTTTTTCAAAAATTCCCAAAAAAACACAAATACGATTCAGAAATTCACGTAAAAAAACAACTTCTCCCAACACGACGGTTCCTAAAAATACACACGACTACTCCACTAAACACGATCCAAAACCATGCGAGTTAAAAATAGACATTCGGATACGCGCATCTCCGACGGAAGGAAAAAACAGGATCAAACTACGTACGCTATATTACCACCGTATTCACATACATTACTAGACCGTTTTTCTCTTTAAATGTTGTGAACGCTTTCTTCTATTTTTACACGAAACCTTGAAAAACTCTCTTGTATGTATATATCGTCTGATGATCATGTTAGCGTTTTTTACGCGTTTTTAATTAAAAAACGGGGGCTCTTGTGAAAAAAATCGCATGATGGTGATATTCTCTCTCGGGGTGGTCTCTTATTCTATCCTCCGATATCTCCTTCTGATATTAAAAGTGTATTAAAACCCCAATTGCATTTTATGTTTGATTTCACGTGATTTTCTTTAATACAAGTGCACTTGACCCTGAGTACGAGGTGGTTATGTTCGTTGTGGTTGTGTGGTTCTATTCAGTTTTATAAAATGCATGCAAATTTAAAAGTGTAAACGTTTACCTTATTGGCAGCTTTGAACACACAACAGTGAAAGAGATTGGAAGACGTCTCACGGGCTATGTAGCTGAAGATTTTGACGTCTTGAGAGTCGTGGGATACGTAGAATATCCTGGAAAATTTTTATTAAAAAAGCATAAACATATTTATCAATCATATTTGGTAAACACGCAAGTTAACAAGCGTGATATTATGTTTTGCGTATGTAGATACCCACCTGTAAATAGGATGGCTTAAAATAACCATACTATTGTCCACGTCAACGTACGCTGTAGAGTTGCGTTTCTGTGATAAAAATTTGCAAACAATTTTTCTATTGTCACGTCATAAGCTCATCAACATTACAAAAAACATTTAAAAAATGCATCAAATCATGAGGCTATCCCCTGACCTTCCGTTTCCTATTCTTCTTCCTAAGTGTAGTTTTAATCCCGTCCACACTCACCGTCAACGTCACCTTTTTCTTCTTGACGCCCTTTGATTTGAATTCAACCTGTTGTCGGAAAACATGCAAATAGACAAGAGACGCTTATGAAATCAAAATTGCGTACACACCCGTTTGTTCATGACGAGTGTCTTTTTTCATGCTGCAGTCATACACAATCGTTACATGACTCAACATTCAACATCACAAACCATTTAACATTAACTTGTCACACAAAACTCATCATTAAGAATTCCAATTTTTTAAAGCTAGACGAGGTGGAGTATGCAAACTTTTGCAAACATGATTAGGTAGGTATACTACCACCATAGATATGTGTTTTAGAGTTTTGATGTGATGAGTGTGTATACATTTAGGTCCTTTTAGTCTGTGTGTAAATATGAATATGTAAACTTACACGAACACGTCTCATAGCGGCCACAATCTCAACTCTACTCGTCGGCCGTGGAATGTCCATAGACCCGATGAACTGTTTGCAAAATATAAATAGTGAAAAATTGGTTAGAATTAAAAAAGTAGAACGGATGTGTGCAGGTACTAGTGAAATGACTAACAAAGTAGAAAATGGGAAAACCTTGTCTACACCTTTCATTTTTTTTTGTATGAAAAAATTATTGTGAGAAATTTTTGTGCGATTACTAATGCACATTTCTAAAATAACGTTTATAGTGAAAAGATAACCGATCATAGTACATACCTTGCAATTAAAAGGGATCCCATGCTGAAAAGCATCCTCAGGCATTAGAGGTATCCTCGTATCGAGATCGTCACTCTGGACGAGATTGTACTGTTTATTCTTGGACGGCATTTTTTTACAAATAATTTACTCACGAATAAACTTTTATATTTTTAAATAATTTCACAATAGTTCGCCGTTATCCTCCATCGCCATTTTTACATGCACGCATCACTTAAACCATCCAGTCCATTAACCTATTTTTTTTAGTAAAAAAGATAAAAAGGCATGATTTCAATAAACGTGTCGATTTCTAAGGAAGAGAAAAGGCCGATTAGGTATAGTATTTCCCCTTAAAATTAATTACTATAAAACACCGATTTTTTTCTTATTCTTTCTCCCTTTTCACCACTACATGATGACTCATGTGTATGAACTCACAAAACCGTGAAGACGGGAAAAAAATTACATGTTCCTATCACTCATGTGCACACATGCTTTACTTTCCACACTACACTGATCAGGGAGAACTTTGCCCTTTCTATTTTCACAGACACACTACATAAAAACCCACTTTTTAACCAAAAATTAGCCCCACTTAAAGTCCCGTAATGAGCAATTAAAATCACACCCACAAAAAATCACAATTTCCCCAGCACCTCTCCCACAAAATTTTGAAAGACATTTGATTATTTTGAAAAAAGGCCAGTTTATTAGTTCGATTTTTAAATCCGAGTCGAATGTGCTCTCTCATACAATCACATGTGGTGGAATTCTCTTATAACCTGTATATAACCGTAACGTAACGTGTCGGGACTAAAAAAACAAGTGGAAGTATAGTACAAACAAAAAAAACTGCATCTTTTCCTACACATCTTCCTCTTCCTCTCTCCAAACACCCGACGAGATCATCCCAACTCCCAACGCAACGTTTGCATATTGCCTACTTCCTCTTTAACAAAACCAAATAATACAACGCGACAAACTTACACTATTGCTCAAGATTCCTTCACAGAAAAAAATACACATCTTCTACATCATCGTCACAATACATTAACTTAACCGTGTTACACATTTCGGATCATCGCGTTTTGTGTTTTCCCTGACTCTATAACATATAGCTTTACATGTAGGAAAAAAAGTGCAATTCTATGTTACTACTGCTGAGAAAACCCATAAACTCGGCAGTATTCCAACCAGGTCAAAACATAAAAAAAATTAGCAAAAGGGAAAATAGATTTGAGGAGAAAAATATTGAATAGTTTCTTATAAAAAATGGTGTATTTCACTGGCCCCGTTTTTTTAGGTGACAATATTTCACAAAACTTGATAGAATTCAAAAGTCTCTTTGTTATTTTGGTTTTTAGAAAAGATGGACAAACTTACTAGCATTTTCATACAATCTTCTCATGAATTATTGAAAACTGAAATAAAACTATACAGACAGACTCTTTTCCACAAAACATATAAACTAAATTTTTACATGCAAAACAACTCAAGTTGCCTTCTGTGCAAAACTTGTCACATATCAAATCAAACATATCCTAACAATCCATCCACCACCACCCACCCAAAAAGAACACAAAAATTTCCCCACTCCACCGCTAACATAATCAAACAAACAAAACCAATTTCTGAAAAAAGGGTGGACCCTCCAAAAACTAACTTGATGTTAATTTACTATTGTTTGCACTCTCTCTGATGTGATGATATAACGATAGATTCAAAAGCCATGTAGCTGCACAGTGATTACATGGAAGATTGACTTTTTTCTGTGTATATTTTGTATGTTACCAGCAAGTTTTAGCCCTCTCATCAAACTCACTACTCAAGTGTAACGTACAAACATATAGATACACACAAGTTTTAAACCTATTCGCACGAAACATTGTCTCTTCCTCATTTCATGTCTCGCAAAAAATTCCTGCACATCCTCAGGTAAAAATTATACAATTCCCCGAATTTTATATACGCTCCACTCCCCCAATCCTTTTTAACAATATAACAGAGAGTTTTTACACACAAACTTACCAAAATGCTACGCACGAAGAAACTGAAAGTAAAGTACTAAAACCCAAACCAAATTTTTCCCCTCTCCTCCTCCATCCAAAAAACGACTACGGTGATCAAGAAGAAAAATTCATACAAGTCCGAATTCATCTACCTTGCCTCTGCACAACACTCCCCCTCAATAAAAACCCTCTCACGTAACAAAAAAAATTATATTCACGAAAAAAATATGGAATGTTGGTTTGAATACACGACGACG
Source organism: Entomobrya multifasciata (assembly GCA_034693345.1). Classification (NCBI taxonomy): domain Eukaryota; kingdom Metazoa; phylum Arthropoda; class Collembola; order Entomobryomorpha; family Entomobryidae; genus Entomobrya; species Entomobrya multifasciata. The sequence goes on along the minus strand of JAQFXM010000999.1, from coordinate 22,441 downwards.
AAGAATGAAACATTTTTCTTGTATCTCTCGGGTTGTCAAACTACTCACCCCTTTCGTATAACAACCTATGTGAGAAAACTCACCAGACAACACATAAAAATCCAAACACAGACGTAAGCGCACACCACCACCACCACCAAACTTCATCAACCAGAGTCAGAGTCTTTCTGGCATGTCAGATAAAATACAAACTACATAACTCTTATTTTTTCATGAACAATTTTTCAAGCCATGCAGCGTGTTGTGTGTGAGGGGAACGAATTACACAATAAGCAGACGAAAACGAAAAGAAGTGAGCAACAACGCTGTCGTATTGTTGTGGTTTTAGTGTTAGTACATTAGCTATCAAAGTAAAAAGTATATCGAATAAAAGGGTTATATCAAAAAGAGTAATCATGGGGTTCCTCTCTTTACATTTACATTCCAGTTTTGTGTGTGTTCTTGGCATTTGGGAAACAGCCATGCAAAATAGAATCATGATGATTATATAGCTAGTGGGCTTTTTTACTGGTGGTTCTGGCTCTGGTGAGTCAAGAGTGTGGGCAAGAAAGAATACACGATACACACACTGTGATGGCAAAACTATGATTATGATAAAAATTAGATTTTATAAGAAAATTGTATGCATGATGAACAATGTAGACTTTGGGTATTCAGTCAGGGAAGTAAGTTTTGTTTGGACCCCTAATTGTTGCGTTATTATGAATGGGTTTTTTTTCTAGTATGAATTTCATTTACACGAGAGAGTGTTTTGATGAGTTCATGAGATAACCCAAGAGAGTTTTGTTGCAAAATTACTCAAATGTATATTTTTTGTGGGAAGAATTTTTACTTGTCAGAGAGGATTTTTTAGCAGGATGGTTGGTGTCGTCAATCTCGTTCCTCTATTGCTTGATGTACATACACTGTTGGCACCATCGAAATTTGTATATTTTCAAGGTTATCTCCAGAGAGTGTACAAGTACAGTGTGCTTGGTACTCTGATGATATACTTGTTTCCGGATGATGAAGTTCTTTTGTTTGGTTTATTGAAGGGTATATATGCACTCTACAGAGAAACTAATCTGCTCTGCTGAAATATTTTCCCCTACCTTCCCTGAAAAAAATTCAAACCCCAAAAAAATATGCAATTTTCTAAAACCCTCTACTTATCAGCAATCGACATCATCGTCTATCCACCAACCACCACCAAACCCTAAATAAGACCAAAAAATGGTCACACAAAAGCGACCAACACACCGACCGCCGCAATATAAAAACCAGTTTTTCATTATAGTATTTTTCTCAAATACCAGCAAATCGACCAACACACAGAAAAGTACCTAAAATAACGCACTTAGATATGCACACCACCACCGACAACTCTAAATGATCGAAATAAAGTAGCTAGCAAGAAGAGTGACTCAAACTACCGCAAACAATTGAACGCATCATCGTTAATGAGTCATCATCCCCCTCTTTGCCGATACGCAACAATTTTTACTTTTCTGCGCTTTATTTGCTAACCTGAAAAAGTAGAAATCATCAAATCATCTTTGCTTCAGGCTACGTGATCGTAATAGCGATACGATAAGTTAGAAAAATGATGATACCGTAAATTCACTTCCTCCGACTGATTACTAATTGACGTGGTGATAGTGATGATATGCACCTGCTCTACACATGCAAGAAAAACGGTTCACGTTCACGATCGCAATCGCGAAATGACAAATATGCTTGCCAAATGAAATAAAACCTCACCCCAAAAAAATCAACCCCTTTCGATTTGCATAACAGAAACTCTCCCCCGAAAAAAACAACAATTTATTGTCAACTAACGAAAACATTTACTCCAAGAAAAAAAGAATTGAAAGATCAAAACAAATTTGTTTTTATCGGAAATATAACGAATGATTAAGAATAGGATGTCAGTGTAAAGTGACAGCCTACAAGGCAGCGGAAGGAGCCCTTCCACCCCTTGGACCAGCAGCACCTGCACCAGGCCTGAACCTGGTGAGCTGTGCCTCAGCCATGTCACACCTCTCGTTTGAGTCGTCCAACTCAGCCTGTGCTTTCGAGAATTTCGCGAGGTTCAGCGCGGCGATCTCCTCCTATAATTTAAATCAGACAAATAGTGAAAATTGCGCACTCCGAAATTCAGAGCTTAAATTAAAATTTCCCCCAATTTACTAACCGCCTCCTCAATCTGCCTCTTATAAGTCCTAATCTTCTGCTGCAACTTCTCGACGAGATCCTGCATCTTCTCATGGTTCTTTCTATCCTCATCAGACTGGAAAGCGAGCTCCTTCACCCTCCTGTCTGCCTTCCTCATGTTCTTCTGGGCATCAGCGTGTCTCCTCTGTTCAGTATCCAGCTCATTCTCGATTCCCCTAATCCTGTCTTCAAGCTTGGCAATAAGCTTCTTGCTGCCCTTCAGTGCCTCGTTCTCAGCGATTTCAAGACGCTGTTGGAGTTCCTTGATCTGGGAGTCCATGGCTTTGCGTGCCTTATCTTGGCTCTGGACAAACTCTTGTTCTACACGAAGCTCGTCAGCGAGACGTGCAGCGTCCACCATTGCCTTCTTTGCCTTTTCTTCGGATGATTTCGCCTCGTTCAGGATCTCCTCCAAGTCGGTCTAAAATCAGCAAAAAAATCATGAAACAATCGATCATAAACAATGTACCTCCACTAACCCAAAACTCACATGCAACGTCTCAAGCTCCGCCTCAAGTTTCCTCTTGATCCCTGCCAACCCAGAAACCTGCCCGGCAATGTCATTATGATGCTCCCTCGCATTTCCAAGCTCCCCTTCAGCAATCCTCCTCGCCCTCTCAGCCTGTTCACACAACGTCCTACTCTCCTCCAACTCATTTGACAATGCATGTGCCCTCCTGTCTGCAATGCCAAACTCCTCCCTAGCTTCATCATGAGCCCTGGTCTCCTCATCGAGATTAGTCTGGCACTCCTTGATCTGTTGGATGTACCGTTTGATGGCCTTCTGCGCTTCAGCGTTAGATTTGTTAGCGTGGTCAAGAGCAATTTCCAGCTCGTTAATATCAGACTCTAGTTTCTTCTTCATTTTCAGGGCTTCCGTTTTACCGTTAGCCTCTGCCTCTAAACTGGCCTGCATGGAATCTAACGTTCTCTGGTAATTTTTGCGGGTGTTTTCGAACTCTTCTTCCTTCTCTTGGATCCTACAAACAAAAACCGTAACTTGTTAATCTCACATTACCCCAATAAAATAACAACCCTCTTTCCCAACTCACCTCCTGTCAATCTCCTGCCTAACTTGACTCAACTCCAACTGCACACGAAGCACCTTGTTCTCCTCCTGCTCCAAAGCAGCCTCTGCCTCCTCCAACGCCGCCTGCAACTCATCCTTCTCAATCTGAATCCTATTCTTAGCCTTCTCCAACTCATGTACGTTCCTACCACCCTCGCTAATCTGATCCAACAGGTCCTTAATCTCCTCCCCAAGGTTCTTATTCTCCCGCTGACTAATCTCAACAGCCTCAAGAGTCTCCTCATGAAGAGCCTTGGTCCTCATCAGATCAGTAGAGTAATTCCTAGCGTCTTTCCTTGAAGCGTCCAGCTCAGAACTGAGGTCGTTAACCTTTGACTTCCATTCAGCAAGGATCTTATCATAGTATGTCTGCTTCTTCTCCATTTGAGCAACGAGAGTTCGAGATCGGTCAGCTTCAGCGGCCATGTCCTCGAGTTGGGTGGAGAGGCGTTGCTTGATCTTCTCCATTGACACGGCTTTTTGGTTAAGTGACTCGATCGTTTCCTCTGCTTCTTGAAGACGAGCTGTGAGTTTTTGCCTGAGAAAAACAGATAAACCATTGTATTCAGAGGTAACCACAAAAAATGTTTTAAAAATCTACCAAAAACATGCAAGTAAACTCACTTGGCCTGCTCCAACTCCTCAATCCTCGCCAACCCTTCACTCTCATACTTGGCCCTGTACAACTGAGCCTCAGCATTAGACCTACTAATCTGCTTCTGAATCTCACTCTTCCCTTCATAAATCTCATCAAGCTGTTCCCTCAACGTATCCAGATCATGCTCCACATTCCTAAACTTTCCAAGCAGCGTAGCCCTTTCCCTCGCCTCCTCATCAGCCATCCTCTTCGTATCCTGCAGAAAAAAAGAGATTGAATATGAGAACAAGTTTAGTGTCCACATTATAGTTTTCTTTACCAGAGCTTTTGTGTTATAACCTGAATTATGTTATGTCTAACAATTCAAAAATTAAAACATTCACTTACTTCCAACTGAGTAGCCAAACTGACTTTAAGTTTTCCAAGCTGAGAGATTTGTGATTCAGCTTCTTCAATTTGTCTGGTCATGTCCTCGTTGTCCATTGACATTTTCTTCTTGGTCTGGTCTACCTCTGTGAGTTGTCTGGTGACCTGTTCGTATTTGTTCTGGATTTCTTGGATTTGTGCCTGAAGATGTTTTCCGAGTTTGATGTTACCGGCCTTTTCGTTCGTTAGGTGGTCCATTGCAGCGCGGAGGTCGTTGAGTTCCGTGTCTGTGCAAAAAACATAAATCGTACAGACACCTGCGAAAAATTAAAGGTTACCTCAATTTTAGTGCCACTTACTCGCTGACCCTCTATCCTTCTCAGCCTTAGCCTTCATCTTATTAAGATTATCAATCTGCTCAGCCATTTCAGCAACAGCGTCATTATGCCTCTTCCTCACACTAGCCATAGCCGCCTCATGACTAATATTAGCTTCCTCAACCTCCCTCCTCAGTTTCGACAACTCAGCCTCTCGCTTCTTATTCATCTCAATCTGCGTGCTAGTCTGACCACCAGCCTCCTCTAACCTCTCACCAAGCTCCTCCAACTCCTTAGCAAGATCAGCCCTCTGCTTGGAAGCCTTAGCCCTCGCTTGTCTCTCAATTTCAAGCTCCTCCTCCAACTCCTCAATCCTCGCTTGAAGTTCCTTGATCTGCCTCTGCAACTTGGCAATAAGTGCGTTCTCCTCCTCCATCTTGGCACTGATACTAGAAATTTCCTTATCCTTCCTCTGAATCGCCTGCTCAAGCTCCTTCTTATTTCTCTCGAGATCAGCAAGAGCCTCCTGGTTCAGCTTCAAGTCCCCTTCAACCTTATTCTTACACTTTTCAATATCGCATCTTTGCTTCTTCTCCCTCTCAAGACTGTCCTCAAGCTCATCCATCGCCCTCTCAAGCTTGGTCTTAATTTTATTCAAATGGTTCAGCTTATCCTCTTGTGCCTGGCAGTCCTCAGAAGTTCGTTTAAGGACCTCCTGCAAAGTCTTCTTCTCCTTCTGCTGCTTGGCAATGAGCTCCTCTTGGTGGGACAGCTCAGCCTTCAGGTTCTCGATTTGCTGTTGCTTACCCTGGGTCTCTGACTCAATGGTGGTGAGGCGGGTGCTATTCTCCTCCAACTCGGCTTTCACCGAGTTCACTTCCTGTTCAATTTTCTTCTTTTGCTGTTGGAGTTGCTGGCGGGCTTCTTCCTCTTGACTAAGGCGGTTGTTCATGTCCTGCAAAGATTAAAGGAAACTTTCTAAATTCCATTTTCACACGATTAAAAGCAACTTGCTTTATCTACACTTACGTTGACTTGATTGTCAAGCTCCTGCTTGGCTTGTTGTAACCTTTGGATCTTATCACCGAAATCAGACCCAAGCGCCCTGAGATCATCAAGTTGCTTCTGAACATTCTCCCTCTCCTTTGCGAGCTTCTTGTTCTTGAGCTCGACTGCCATTCTTCCAGCTTCCTCCTCGGCAAGCACTTCGGTGGCTTTAGCAAGTTTATCTTCGAATTTCTACAACACACAGATTTATTTAGCCAAGACATGATAATGAACATCCCAGTTCCCCATCATAACCCAACTCACCTTAATTTCATCAGCAATACAAACGACTTTAAGAGTAGGTTTGATAAGTTTCCAGAACGCCCACCACGGCCACAACCTCAGCTTAACGTAGCTACGCAGGCTGCGCTGGACAACCTCAAGAGCCATTCTAAAAGAACACACAAATGATGTAAAATCTCATGTTGCCCCGGTTGGTGGTCTAAATAATCAATTCATTTTTATACCCACCTCTGTTCCTTCAAAGGCTTGTACTTCTTCTTAACAAGGTAATTCCTGATTCTACTCTGCATCCAAATGATAATCTTTCCAATCTTATCATCACGCATCTCTTCCATCTCTCCGAGCACACCAGCACGGAAAAATACTTTGGTGTGACCAACCCTCCACTTGTCATTCTCCAACCCAATATGTTCGAAACATGCTGTAGCGATTTTCTTGTCTTCTTTCTGCTCTGCCATTGGTTTTGAGGCGAGAATCGAGTATCTAGACAAACATTAAAATTAAAGCTTTTGTCGTGAATTCATGCACTCTCCTCGTTGGTTTCCAGAAATAAACTCAAAGTTTCTCACCTGAAAACAAAGTCAGAGTAGGCCATCCTGTTGGGGAACCCTTTCCTGCAAATACGAATACCTTCAAGTACACCGTTACAGGTGAGCTGGTGCATGACAAGATGTGAGTCAATCAATCCAGCGGTCTTCAACTCGTTAGGGATAATGCAACGAATGAAATGGGGATGAGTAGCCCTCAAAGTGGACATCAGGTTGTTCAGTTGCTCCTAACGGAACAGCAAACGCATAAATATAATTCAAGCTGCGCTTAGCATTACAACATTGTATTCTGACAATCAACATGACAAGGAGTGAGTCAAACGTGTTTACAGGAAACGTTAATTGAGATATATCCCCTCATGCGAGGGGATATACAAGACAGAGGACTAAAAACGACTAATTTTGAGCTAAAGTACCCGTAAGTTCTACACAAGGGCATGTAATTTGTATCTCACACGAACATGAATCTCGATCGTCATTAAGATCTTTGAACACATTATATAATATGGACTAGACCACACTTAAAACGTTTTGTGAGGAAAAATAAAATTCGTGTGTATTAACCCGGTAAGATGAGGAAACAGTACTGAAACCACTGCCCTTTTTGCCCTTGCCACCTGCAAAATGGAAACGGTTCACGGTTAGAAAAGGTTTTAAAGCAGAGAGGAAACACGGTAACTTGACACTCCAGATAAGGGATACGGTCCTAAAAAGGGTACATCACCATCCATTCTCGGAGGAGAAAAGAGTAAATTTTCAAACAATTCGGGTAGAAAGGGTACAAAAATTAAAAGCTAGCAAAACATGATGAAAATATTCGTTGTGTGGAAAGGGATACTTTCGATAATAGGTGCATTTTATACTGCATGCACTGAAAAAATAAGGGGTACTTCGATAAAAGTCAAAAACCGGAAAAGAGCAGAAAAAAACGGGGATTTTGTGTAAAAAGCGTGCATTTCATATTTACTTTTATGTCTGTGAATCCCAGATTCTCCCCGAGATATTTTTAATTACGCACGTTGGATAGCTGTGCGTTTTATACTTGTGTATGCTGTGGCTCATAAACATGATTAGATTAGGCCTGAAATATAAGATAGCTTTGTGGTATGGAAATATTTTTCCATTCTCACCTTTGCCACCTTCGTCCTTTCCACCGGACTGACCGGGATGGTCAGCAAAGATTTCGTGGACTAGTGCGTTGGTGCCCTTCTTGAAGAGATCGACAACGGTGTCGTTCAAGGGATCCTTGTTCTTTTCCAGCCATGCAGTAATGTTGTATGGGACCTGTGTTTGGGGTAAAGTGAGAATAAGTGTGATTAGTTCTGAAAATGACCTCCAAAGGTTAATTTAGGTCCCCTTACAGTTCCGGCGTAGTGAACGCAAGAAAAGTGAGCCTCAGCTTGACCAGGCTTTGCTGGTTTTGGCTTAATGTAACAAGTTGTCTTGCCGAGGAGATTACAGTTGAGTTTCTCGATAAACGTGCTGTCAGTGGCTTTTGGGAACATGGACTCTTCCTCGAGGATTGAGAAGACGCCCATGGGCTGGGGAAAGAGAGAAAGTTATTTAATCAAGAGAAAGTTAAGTAGCTTAACCATATGCATTTAATCACAGTCACTCACCCTTTCCATCATGTCGATACAAGCCTGGAGATCCATACCGAAATCCTCAAAGATCCAGTCAAGACCTTCACGTTTGTACTCTTCCTGCTCAAGCACAAACATGTGATGGTTGAAGAACTGTTGGAGTTTCTCGTTGGTGAAGTTGATGCAAAGTTGCTCGAATCCGTTGAACTGTTGGGGAAACAAAAGCATGTTTAATTACTTTGTCAAATTTGTTAGCACGCAGAACCCAACTTTAAACCTCACATCAAAGATCTCGAACCCAGCAATATCGAGCACACCAATAAAGTGCTGCCTCTTCTGCTTGGTGTCCAGAGTCTCGTTACACTTTTTCACGAGGAACTTGAAGACTCGATCAAAAATAGCCTTGGCCATGGCACCAACGGCGTAGTTACATTGGTTGACATTCTGACCCTTTGTCACGAATTCGGTTCCGACCTTTATCCTGGGTTTCACATAGCTGTTGTAAATTAGTTCGCCATCTACTCCCAACATCTTGCCTGTCTTATCACCAGCCTGTAATACAGAATCAGGATCATTTTAAACTATAAATTATTCATTTGATTAGAAACGCCTGTCTTTTAGTTTTTTCCGCTCACTTCAGGCGCGTCAGGCTGTGCCTGCTCCTCACGACCTTGCTGCTTAAACTTGAGCTCACCCATGTGCATCACAGCAGCCGTGATATTATAAACGTCGGCTCGTTCCTGATCGGTAAAGTTGAGCACTTCAAAAGCAATCTATTTGACACAAATCGTAACGATCATTAAACCCAAGCTCTTCAAATTTAACACGCCAATTTATTCGGTTACCCACATGAGTCTGCTCAAACTCAGCTGCATCATCTACTCCGGGGATGGTAGTTTTACCCTGAGACACAAAGTGGTAGTCGTGAATGTCTTTACTCAAGAGCAACCTTTCCATAAGTCCTGGAACAGCTCCAGACATCATTTGGTAGAAAATATGGTATGAACGCTCGAGGGGCTGCTGGGAGATGACACGGGCCTTCTCCAGCAGGTCTGCAGGTTAAAAGTCAGAATTCATGAATTTGCAACCAAAACATGAAACAATATTCAATATTAAATTCTAAGTTTCCAACTTACATGTCTCGATATCAGCACCAGCCAGCTTTCCAGTAGGTCCGAAGTGAATACGAATGAATTTACCGAACCGAGACGAGTTATCATTACGCGTTGTCTTTGCATTACCGAAAGCTTCCAAGACGGGATTCGTCTGGACAATTTGGTCTTCAAGGGAGATCTAACCAGCAAAAGATCTCGTTTACTTAACAGTTTCAATTAATCAATCAATCATTTCAATCAATTTAAATTACTTAATCAACTCTCTAACCTTCTTCTCATCACCAGGCTTGCCAGAAGCACCAACGCTAGCAAAGTACGCAATGACTTTCTTCGTATTCTCAGTTTTCCCCGCACCAGACTCACCAGTAATCAGGATAGACTGATTTGTGTGGTCTATATACCAAGTTCAACACATGTTAATTATCACAAAACTTAAACAATTTCTCATAAAAGTTAGAATATTTCATTCATTTCCATCTTACTGGTCATCATCTCAGAGTAAGCTCCATCAGAAATGGCGAAAATATGTGGTGGCACCTCATTCCTCCTCTTACCATGGTAGATTTTCATCGCACGAGATGTGTAAATGGGGTATCGCTTGTAAGGGTTAATAGCGACACAGAAAAGGCCAGAATACGTCTACACGAAAAAAAATCCAAAAAACCTCATATTTTAACCGTGAAAACCAATCATCCAAATCAAAGCATGAAAACCAACATCTCCTAAAAATCCCATCAAATGCAACTCGCCACCCATCACCACTCAATCAGCTAATAAACAACCCATAAAAGATCGTAGAAAATTTCCCACCCATCATTAAAAATCCTGCAAATTTCCCATCCCCCATTAAAACTGCATCAATTCCACACTAATTATCCTTGATTACTGTGAAAAAATGCACACCCAAAAAGACATGGAGTCCCGTGTAGCCAGAAATTTGGCACGCTTCCCAAAAGCTCTATAAATAACTTCATCTTTCATTTTTTTCTCGAGCAACGAGCAACCCGACATAATGCAACCTCGTCATCACGAAAAAAAACTTAAAATCCATATCGCTTGTGTGTACAGCCCTATTATGACGTGGTAAAGAGTTACGAGAGAGATAAATGATTCAGGGATAGAGTTCAGTTCAGCTCGTCGGGAAAATACTTTTTTTTCGGTTTGGTGTGTGCATGCACCGAAACTTCTTACTTTGTAGAGTTCCCTTCTTTTGTGAGAATCTCACCCAAAAAAATGTCTACTTTTTTCCAATAAACTCCTACGAGTTGACGACGATGATGATGATGATACTGTGATATGAGTCATAAAATGCAATTTGTGATTAAAACTGACACCAAAAATGTACGTGCCACTCACATAAATCAGCTTGGCGTAATACCGCTGTCTCAAATTGTGAAGCACAGACGCCTCGTTCAAGTACGTCAAGTTACTCATGTCTTCAGCTTTCTCGTATTTTGGGGGGTTCACTTGACCGACTAGCGCTTTTTTGAATGTTTTCTCCTGCAAAATAGAAAAATTGCATTTTTATGGGTTCATGAAGCCTTATGATTATGATTGCATGCACATGTTTGATGTACACATACCTCCCCTTCAACTTTAACCGTAACAAGGTCCCCTTTGGTCCCAGTGATAATTCCCTGCGCAAAGCTTTCCTTATCATCGGGCACCCAACAAGCCGTTTTGGCATCGTATGGCTTGGACTGATCCTGTCTCTTCATTTCCAGAGACACGAAAAGGTATGGTGTTGGGTCGGGCTCCTCGCCCTCCTTAAACTTTTGCTCAATAACCATCTTGAACCTAGAACTATTTTTTCTTTAAAAAATTGTAAAAAAGTTAGTTCTCGTTAGTCGGTAAAATTTATATAATCTCTCGAGAGGTAGATGCTTCTTGAAAGAGAGGACGTGTGTGAAGATGATATGTTGTTTTGGAGGGCAGCTCTTCTCGTACGACACTCTCTCGTTCCCTATATTGCACTCCTCTGAACAGCCCTTGAAGAAAAGGAGCCCTGCGAACAATCACATAAACACAAAAACTTTTTTTTACAAAATTTTTCGCTTAAAATTTTTAAATGTTAAAAAAACGCTAGTCTCTCTGATTTCCAGAGCTGTGCCACTTACGATTCTCAAAGCTGTTCTGAATGCACACGACTAGCGGCGGTCTCGACTTGCTCAACCCAATGCAAAACTCTCGTACCCACCCGAATATGAGTGAAAAGAAATATTGAATATGAAGCTGGTGTAAAATTCCAAAAGCATCAGTGTTCGAGAAGCATAAAAGTTGATGAAATTGGAATTAGCATTGCCAGGAGTATGAGAGCCGGAAGAAAAACTCATTCTATTTTTGAAACATTTCATCGTTACGCGTACGCGAGTGTGTGCGATGAAGGATGGTGGATGGAAGATTAGAAAAAATATGTATTTATTTTTTATGCAGAAAAAATAAAGTTTTGAATATTACAAGCTTGTGTTTGAAACATGAGATTATATGCTCGTTTTTTAGCGATATGGTTCCCTGCATGGATGAGAACTGAGAACGTTTATTTTCAAGAGAACAAAACGGGGAGAGTGAAAAAGCGAACAAGGATGACGATCGTGCGCCCATTATCCATCATCGTTACGCCGATAATGCCGAGAGAGAAAAAAAATAACAAAAAAAAACGGTTGGGAATATTACCCCGAGAATTTTTTTTTTGAAACTCGTCTGGCTTCTGCACATCCAATGAACCAAATACAACTTTTGCCAAACTCCCTCAATCATACAAAACACAATAATCCACCACGGTCCAAAAATACACACAATACACAGCTAATTTTTTCGTGATATTGGCAGTTTCGTAAAAAAAAAGCTGGCGTTCTCATATTTGCATTCCTTTCGAGAAACAAAATGTTTGTGGGACTGTTCTGTTTTCAGAATAATGTGCTATACAATGTTCGAAAGCTGGTTTTTTGGCATTCCCTATTTCCATTTTTGGATTTGTCGGGTGTTTTTTTCTTCTTCTAAACACATCATTTTTTTCAGGCTGATGGGGTTGTGCAAACGCGATGTAGAAACTTGTGTTTTGAGAATAATGGGATTTTTTATAACAAAGTAGCTTTTATTCATAAAGTAGGATATGATGATCATAAAAAATATATAACGAAACACGTAATATTTCTACAAAAAGTAAAAATCTTGACCCCCGCACTACTCCTGCTCACCAACCACATTCTTCTCCCTTTCCGGTACGAACGGAACAGACCCAGGTTTAGTATGGCTACGACGGTTATCCTCCCTAAAACACAAATAAATATTTACACTCATGCGATAGATAATGGATAGTATAAAAAAATCAAAAGCATGAACACATACTTCCTCTTCTTCGAATCCCGAATCGTCTGCAACTCCTTCTTCGCCTGGTAAACGTGCTTGGGTACTTGCCGGTGACGAGAAATTCTTTTCACTTGTGGGAAATGAGCGTATTTCTCCTTTAGACTGTCGTTGTAATTTACTGCATTTCTTTCACGAGTTCTCAACTGGAAAATTAGATATATATTTTTTATTGTGTCATAAAACGGGGCATGAAATTGCATGAAATCAGGTGAAAAAAATCACTTACAGTTCCAAGTTTCTCCCAAGCTTTGGCTTTCCATATCCTGATATTCATCTCATCACTGCCAGACATTATGTACTTGTTATCCAACGTCCACATGACTGAGGTTATGCGTTGCATTCTCTTTGTGTGGTATACTTCTCGGGAATGGCCCTGTAAGAAATTCGAAATTAATTAAAACAGAATCACAGGCAAGGAAAATAGTTCACAAAAATATTTCACATACCTTGTCAACTTCGAAAATCCTAATAGTCTTATCATAGCTCCCAGTAACGAGTTCTCGCCCAGTTGGACTGAAATCCATGTCAATTACAGCGCTAACGTGATCTTTGAAAATGTTCAGAGGCTTCTTCAACCGTCTCATGTCGAATAAGTAAGAGCTGTGAAGGAGAAAAATATGCATTTGTATTAAACGAATTTATACTGACAAGCATAGTGAGTCAAAGCATCTACTACAAAAACATGTAACACATACTTATAATCCTCATTAGCAGCAGCGAAAACAAAAGGCTCCATAGGATTCCAACAAATTGTGTTCGAACGAAGGCTGAGAGTAACCTTTCGAATAGGGCTACCACCGCGAATATCGTAGAGAATAATACTTCTGTCGCTTGCGCATCCACCTGTACAAGTTATACGACCCTTTATTAGAGACGCAACATTCATAAACTTAAATGCATATAAATATACTCTTAATTTATCAACTCACCTAAAACATTGACCTGAGAAGGATTAAACCTAACACAATTCATGGTATCTGGTCCCCATTCAAATTTGCTGATTGGCTCGTTCCTCTCCCCTTCCCACAGGAGACAAGCATCTCCACAGGTGGCGAAAAGGTTTTTCTTAGCGTGATGAGTAATGCTGCTCAGTTGATACTGCAAAAGATGAGAAAATACAGTTCAGTTACGAAACATAATCAAGCTACGCTAATTACATACTATATGAAATATTTAAATTGTAAAGCTTACCTTCGTGATAACACTATGATTCGGAGTATCGGTGTCCTTATCATCACCCTCAGGCGGCTTGGCATTCCAAAACCTAATATTCTTATCATCCCCAACAGTTATAAGAGTCTCAGAATCCTCAGAAAACGTCATCCCCCTCACGTAACCCTCGTGAGCTTGTATCGTTCGAACACATTTCCTCAGTGGAATATTCCATTGCTTTACCTACAAATAAAATCAGAATAGTTATGATTAAGTACTAAACTAATGAAATACATTAATACATTCATTAACTTCTACCAACAAAACGCAAATCAATAATCAACTCACAATCCCATCCGCAGCCCCCGAGTACATCCAAGAAAGCTGTTCCGGATGCTTGTAAATACAAGACACAACGTCACCATGCCCGTCAAAGCATCCGATAAACGGCTTAGCAAACACCCTCTCCAACTTGACAGCGTTTAATGCCCTGACATACTCCCTCTGCATTTCAAAGGGATGCAACGCAGGGTCATAATTCCTCGGCAGTTTGTGAATGTCATTTTTCGTTTCCCGGAAGTATCTGTCCGGGTTTCTACTTAACACTTTCACTTTCATGACTGATATACTTCTAACTAACTATTCATTAATCTACTAGCTATTTAATTGACTTTCAACTAACAAAATTAAATGTTTTAGAAAATTGTTAGACACTTTTCTCCAAAACACATGCTTTTTTACATGTGCGTCGTGAGTTCACTCATTTAAACTCAAGCAGAATCGGAAAACGCGGTTGTTTCACTTTGTTTTTGGGGCAATGCAAGAACATCTCATGTATAAGAAGGTTTAAAGCAGAGTTGCAGTTTCCCGAGCGCGCATCATTCTCTAACCCCTTTGTTTACCTTTGACAGGTGTCATCATCATTTCTCTGCTGATTGCTCTTGTCGACAATGACCATATGACATTGGTATGCTATTTGTCTAATTAACATTTTAGGTTTAGTGTGGTTATCAAATTAAGTTAACCTGTGAAAAATTTTACGTGAAGTTCTTAAATTATAATTCGCTAAGCATTCAATAGTTTAAGTGTGTTGGTCAAATCATTAAGGTCTCTTTAAGGTGTGGAGAAGGTGCCGGTGTCGTCCATTGACACCATCAGGAAATGTCTCAAACGTTCCACGTTTTGTTGTGCGTCCGTTGTAAAACTTTTCAGGTGAGAGATTTGTAACACAGCTAAAGAATTTTAATGGTTGAAATGCATGGAATTAAGTTAGATGGAATTAGTTAATTAGATGATTTATTTAGATGGAAACATTAAGTTTTTCGTCACCCTTTTAAAGGTTGCGTGTGCGTGACTATAATGCATGCATTCATAAGTATGTAGCTACTATTTAACTGTTCATGTTTTTCAAAACTTTTTTTTTGCATTGTGCATTCATAAGATCATAAGCCTTTCTCAGGATTCTTCACAGAGCTCTTCTCAAGCATACATGCATTTAGTACCTGTGAGTCGCGAGTATTGTTGGCTTTTGGGTAAATTCCAACAATAAGATACATTGTTTCAGTAATTTTCATACTTACTGGCTGAGGCAGTCATAAACTTGTCATAAAACTGGTTGTTTTTACCCGAAATGCCTACTTTAGTATGCTACTACGCACCCAGTTTTTGTAGCCTTCTTGATGCAGTGGTAGTCCCACAGTCCCACACAATACTTTACTTTATCCTTGACTTTTGCATGACAGATAGGATGTTATGTTTTCAGCTGCTATGTGAAACTTTCTCATGGTGAAGTAAAATCTCCCGAGAATACGTGTGTTAGTATGGCGTAGAGTGGACCAAGGGTCAATTTCACATGAAATATTACTCTTACTGACCACTTTACTTTATAATCTATTCACAAAAATAAGCGTAGCCACAATGTATGTTGTTTGTGTTGAATTGAGCTACTAAATGATGAGCTGTAACCTTGTGCGTTTTTATACAGGTCCAGATAGTCAAGAAATCATCAAACAAGTGGAATTGCAAGATTTGCGACTGCAAGCAGAGTGTACAGCAGGTAATTTTTGCACACAAATTACTTGAAATTAGTTACGGAAAATTGGCTTTTGTAATTACACTATGTTAAATACTTACTGATGATGCATTTTTGTAATTGGATGTCTAGGTTTACACTAAAGGAACTGGAGCCGAGTGCAGAGATATTGTACAGAGGTTAAACGAAGCTCGTGGAAAACGTGAGGAAAGTATATCGAGTAATACACTTGCTCAGGTTGCGCAAGATCAGAGTGAACAGGAAGCGAGTCGGCATTTTTCTAACGAGCAGTTTGACGGGGAATTACTTCACGACCAGCAGAGATTTTACGAGGATAGCTCATCATCGTCGGGGTTGCAAGATCATCAGAGGTCTCAGAAGAGTTGGCATAAACGTGGGATACGTTGTGTGCCACGTGAGAAGTCAAAGTGGACTCAGTTTTTGGAGGATAACTATAACTGACAGTTGAAGTTGGTGCTATTCAAGTCTCTTTTGTGAAATATTCTACTGTTAAAAACCTTAAAATGGGTGTGATTTCGAAAACGTACCTTATCCTGTACAACCTCATCTTGACTGTTGGATGGGGCTACTTGCTTTACCTTACGATACTTAATCGTGAAAATTACAAAACCATGTGGCCAGTTGTCCGATTTCCCCTTCAAATTTTCCAAACTGCTGCTGTTCTAGAGGTAAATGGTATTCCTTATCAATTCAAATCAATCAGTGTAGAAAAATGTATATTCAAAGTGTAATTTCAATTCCAGATCCTGCACGCTGCAACAGGTATCGTAAAATCCAACGTCATCCTCACAACATTCCAAGTATTCTCTCGTGTGTTTGTCCTGTGGGGAGTCCTTGAAATCAGCCCACCATCAACTGTCTCTATCGGACTTCCACTCCTCCTCTTCGCTTGGTCCATCACTGAAATCATCCGTTATGGGTACTACTTCTTGAACCTCATTGGACTTTCTCAGCTTATCGTTTGGTTCAGGTATACTCTCTTCATTGCTCTCTACCCGATTGGAGTAGCGGGTGAACTTACCTGCTTGTACTACTCATTGGCCCATGTTCAAGAAAAGCGTATTTGGACCTACTCCATGCCCAACAAAATCAACTTTGTTTTCGATTATCACTTGGTTCTCATTGGGATCGCTTTGTTGTACATTCCAAGTAAGTTGGATGAAAATATTTTACCAGTAGTCAAACAAAGCATTCATTGTTTATCAAAATATACCAAAATTAAAGCCCTAACATTTGTATATTCTATCATTCCAGTTTTCCCACAACTCTACTTGCACATGTTCGCCCAAAGGAAGAAGGTACTTGGAGGAGAATCCTCAGCCAAGAAAGCAAAGGCCCAGTAAACTCAAAAAAGAGTCTTTTTATTTACTCACCTCTACCATAATTACACAATAATTTATTTTCTGTTGCTGATAATGAACTTAATTAGAGACAATGCAGCTTATATACGAAAGTTATGCTCAAAAAATGCGACCTGTCTCCACTCTAAGTAATCCCAAAAAATTTAATTTGTTCCACATTTATTCAATTCAAATTATATTTGTGACATTATTTTTCTTTACTGAAATATTTATTTTATAAATAAACATTGAGTTTTCCATCTTAGGAATTTTCCTCAGTACGCGTACTTGCTGTTTGTACTTTGTACTTGACCTATATGTTTTAGTCCTTTGTGCAATTTTGCATTGATTTATCATAAACGCTTCACAAGGTCTTATTACTGGAAGTGGTGGCATTCACCTTTGCTTTACCTTCCCGATGTTGATCTCCGTAAAGCAATTGCAGGCACACGACCATCTAAAAATTACACAACTTTTCATTATACTCCTTCTTACTCGCGATTTGATGTGCGTCATAAGTAACAACTTACCACAACCACAATTAAAATGATTAGCACAAAAACTACAATAATCTTCATTAAAAGTTGGATATCCATTGTTAATGTGGGATTTTTTTAACGTTTCTAAATTCCAATAAAATTCTACTTTTAAGTTTAACTAATGACTATTGATGAGTAAAGTAAATCAACTCATGCCAGAAAAATCAGAAACATGCTCGCTAAAATGAAGTGAACTTATCCAACCCAAATTCTTATTTGCACACAAACTCACAATTGTGGGTAACTAAACAGTTCCACCTAAATCTCATCATCACTGTCATTATCCATCCATACTACCCGTTAACAACGACTCTAACTCGGACAGGAGAGTTAAAACCACGCCCCCAGCCTTCCGCTCAATTTTAATCATGATAAATACAGGTCACCCTGATAAGTTTTGCATGGCTTGCCTGAGAGAATCCAGATGGCTATGGAACGAATGAAATGACTAAAATGACATATATGTATATCACTTACCATAACTAGCGTGTTAGCATAAAAGCATGCAACACGTGAACATAGTCTCTGGAACCGTTATAAATTCCAAACACGAGGATAATCCTATCACAAGACATGACAACTAAAGCCCACTATCAGTTCGAAATCCACCTACCCATCCAGGTGAAAAAACAACAGGTATGTTCACATAAAACCTCCATCTTTCACTTTATCTCAACACGCAACATGAATAAGTAATGCCGAAACACACGCTAATTAAAACTAGTTGAGTACTTTTTTGCGAAGCTGTATTTTAATACCTGTTATCCAAGAAAATTACAATTAATTAACAAAACACGTCTGAATTTTTAAGTTAACATGAGATTTGACGAAATGTACAAGTTATAAACTAAAGAAATAATGTACACAAAATGAACTCTCTGGAAAGAGCGAACAATAAATTTACACATTCAAAAAACACACAGTCGCAGCGAATCGATGATGTCGACTTTTCTAATAAATTACGAAAAACATTACTCCTTAGCCTTTTGCCGTATTACAGGGATAAACAAATCTTCGTCACTATCAGAGTCCTCCGACTTGTCCCCATCCTTATCATCCTCCCCCTCACTATCCCCCGACTCAGATGCTGAAGAACTTGACCCTGCATCATCTTCCCAGTCCATATCCTCCTCATCGTCACTCGGAAGGTCCAAAGCTAGAAATCCAGATGGAGGTTTCGCGTACGGATTGGGTTTTTGATCTGTAACCTTCGTTTTTCTGCCACTCTTTCGTTTATTTGTGGGAGTACTAGTGGGCTGTGGGGTTGGTTTTGGAGTATTCTCTACAGGCGGAGTTGGAGTAATCGGTTGAACAGGTTGTTCCAATGTCGTATTTTCCTTGCTAACCTCCTCAGATTGTTCAACTTTCTTTTTAGCAGCTGGTGTCCTGGGTTTCCTCTTCTTGACTACGGGAGGAGCTTTGAACACGGGGCATAAACGCATTTTGTAGCATGATAGGTCATCTGTGATGATGAAGGGAAAACCGATCTGTAGAGAATAAAAAATTGAGAGAATGATTAGATGAAATGTTGCATTTTTACTTTGTTGTACGTTACAATTACTGGTAAAAGGTAATTATCAATAAACTTACCATAGTCTTTTCCTTCAACGACTTGTAGAACTCCTTCTCCTTGCACTTCAATGACTCAAGATCCTCGTTAGTTCCCTCCCGCTCAGTGTCAGACAGGTACCCGTGAGGAACCATCCACCCTTCCTCGTCCTCCTCATCTTCTCCTCCCTCTTCGTCCCCATCCTCCTTGTCAGAATCTCCAATCTCCTCAGCATCTTCAGGCTCGTCTTCCCATTCGTCGTCTGAATCAAAGTCATAATCCACTTCCTACACGCAAAAGACAATTATAATGAAAACACAAATGTATAGATAAAAGCAAACTGAATTTCTTCAAAATAAGAAGTAATCCTCACAAACCTCCTCTCTAGTAAAAGGCTTCCTCGCATTAACCTTCTTCGATTTCCTCTTCCAGGTACCCCAGTAAGCTGGTCTCCTATTCTCCTCGAACTGAAGCAACTTCATCCTCCACTTGAAGCATCCCAAAGGCTTGGAGTTACTAGACTCATCTGACTCATCCATAATCTGAATATCAGGCGACTCTTTAACCACATCAGTTCTCCCGTACTTTCTCCCTTGCATTTTCTTAACAGACGCAAACCACACGTTAGAAACATCAGACTCAGAACACTGTCGCCCTTCGTCAAACAAGCCATCCAAAACCCCTCTTTCCTCATCGGACAACTTCCTCCTACAAAGAGGAGCGACAGCCATGTCAGTCTTCATCTGAAACGGCAACGGATTGAAAAGCACAGAATTTTTCACACTTTCAGCAGCACCAACTGAAGTCTCACTTTCAGGCTCCTTAATTTTAGGAACCCCATCCTCAATAGTCTGAACCTTAGGAGCAGAAGATTTTTGAAAAAAGTTCGTAAAGAACTGAGCTTGTTTCGCTTTCTTCTCCTCAATCTTCTTCTTCTCTTGTTCTTTCTCCTCCTCCTTCTGCTTTCTCTCATCTTCCTTCTTTTTCCTTTCCTCCTCTTTCTTCAACCGCTCCTGCTTTTTCTCTTCCTCTTGTTTCTTCCGTTCCTCCTCCTTCTTTAATCTCTCTTCCTCCCTCTTTTGCTTTTCCTGCTTCTTTTCCTCTTCAAGCTTCTTTCTCTCCTCCTCTTTTTTCAACCTCTCTTCTTCCCTTTTCAATCTCTCAGCTTCCTTTTGCTTCAGCTTCTCTAATCGCTCATTTTCCCTCTTTTGCTTCTCTTCCTCTTTCTTTTGCTTTTCTTCCTCCAACTTTCGACGTTTTTCCTGTCGCTCCTATTAAAACACATCAAATACAATTAAGCATACAGCACACATATCACGTCACACACCCAAAACACAAATGAAATCGTATTAATAAATCCCATACTATCTCTCTAAGGTTCCTTTCCTCAGGCGTCAACCGCTTCCTCTTCTTTGCACTACTTGTCGGCGTCACAGGTTCCGGAGTCTTAAAAATATCAGCATCAGATAACCTGTTCGGGGTCGGGGTCATCAGTAACGACGCAGCAGGACTTGGACTTGGCGAATTATCGTTCGCATTGGCATCAACCACCACCTTCCTTTGAGGGCTCCCTTCTAATGGGAGGTCAACTCCCTCCTCCTTCTTTCCTGTTTCTGTCATTGTCATTGGTGCACTGGCTTGAGTTTAACTATCTGAAAAACACAATACACAACAACAAAGCATGTAAGTATGAATTTTAAATATTATTTAGGTTTTGGAACAATTACTAAGTTTTTAATGTTATTAAATCTTTTTATTACCTGGGAAAGCACTTCCAAAAGAAATCTCACGTTTACTCCACAAATCCAACCACCACGTCACATCAACCAAACCAGCATGAACATGAAAATCACACTCCCTCAAACAGATTAACACGACACGTCAATCAATGTAAGCACAAGCTAAACCAAACTAATTAACTAACGTCAAAAATTAACCGAGTCACTAGTTACTAATCAAAAACAATTAGCATTCCCAATCCCCCCACAAAAACTACACGTTCCCCTTCTATTTACCTGTGAAAATCTGTGAGAGAATCCCAAAAAATTAAATCATCCCATTCACCGCATACAAGTTTCACAGAGAAGCCCGCTTCACTTGTACATGTCAGACGAGTATGAACAAAATTCTTGAAAGCTTTGTTGTTGTTAATCAAACTGGTGTGCTCATACTCGCGGCTTGCTGGGATGTTGATTGTGTGACAGATGTGCTCTGTGTTGTGTGCTGCTGAGTAGGTGAACAAAGGAAAGGGGATGCAGTGAAGATTGTGAAGAATTTTGTATCAGGTTTCCCCAAAATATAACCCTGTCTGTCTACCTTTATGTTGCCGTGCCGTGAGTAAACGTGAAATAGGATGATTGATTAGATTCAATTTGATCGTAATAAAATATGAAATGTCTTTCTAATTAGTTGGTAGTTCGTTCGTAGTGCAAATAATATTTAACTTTAATTGTCAACATTTTCAGTTGCTGTCACTGTCACTGTTGCTGTTGTTCTGCATCTTCTTTCGTAAAAGAGTAAAAAGCAATGTGTTTATTAAAACTCGGCTTGTAAGTTTGTCTAAAAAGTTTTGAATCATCTTTTGCAAGTTTGGAAAGCAACAAAAATCAATTTTCTTCTCGCCCAACCAACACGAATGCATATGTGTATCTTAAAAATTAAAGCAACCACCCCCACAGACCCTTAAAAAATCATTCTCTGCAAACTATTTCTCATTCATTCATTTTAATCTCCATTCAGTCTCCAATAGACCTGTATAGTGTACAATTTCTCTACTCTTTCCGCTTCATCAATTTTACCACACCAAACATTCGGGCCACAAGTCCCGTTTAGAAATTCCATCACATATCGCATAGCATCATCCATCCCTATCTCTGTATTCCATTCCATCCAACTGCAACCCTTATACAAACACACTATACCTACATATATTTAGACCCTCTTGTAAGTAGGCTACATAAACAAGCATACAACCAAACGAATTTAATACTTTTTTCCAGGAATATCCCATCATCATCACTACACCCAAAAACCATTTCCATTCACTTTTTTTCCCAAGTGATGCATAAAAGCTATTTTGCTTCCGTTGCTTCCTGTCTCTACACAAACCTTATTATAGCAGCCTATCATCTAAAACCTTACAGATAACCAACTAACCAACCCTATTAGCTGCTGGTTACTCAGAAAAAAGTACACAAAAATGAAAACCTCTTTTTCAAGTACTTTTCCTTCACATTTTTATTATCATCCATCCTCCACACAGCAAACCAAAAACCCAAAAAACGGCAATGGAACTTTTAAAAATCTGAAATTTTGATATGTTGTAAAGAATTGAAAAAGAAACATTATTGCACTTCTCGT